>JAQGBW010002171.1:0-21059 GCA_034698625.1 Julus scanicus
CAATTTTGGTATATTTTCAATATATGAGTAATATATTTTCAAAAATATATTTATCGCATATTATTTTTCCATATGGGCCCCTTCCTAACCCTTCTTGAGCACGTCCTTTTTGAATGGCCCCTTATGGAATATTCCAAAATGACCCATGTCTTAGTTAAATATAACCAGAATCCTTCAGTGAGAGAAATGTCATTAGTTTATTGCCATTTGTTGGAGAAAGTATTTTTGTTTTTTTATCAGTGACTCTGCCCTATCTTAATAATAAAATTGTTGTTTCGCAAGGGCGTTAACGTTGTTCATATCAGAACATACAAATTACCCTTTTTCACGCCATTGCCTTTAATTTCTTGTTAGTACTCAATAAACGACACTAGCGAAGCGTGTAAATCGGCAAATGTTTCTTTACAAGCTAAGTTTGTAGAAGACTCCTTGCAAAACATAGTCTACTTTTAATTAAGCAAACTTTATTTGGGCGACCGAAAATATGAGATACATCCAAGTATAACAACAGATTGGAATTGTATCGTAACCTTATTTTGCATGTCGCCGCAAAAATGAAATACGACGGTGATCAAGTTTTATTGGTCTAGTTTTTCGTAATATACTTTTCAAAGCCTAGACGCCGAAGATGGGTTTAAGGTGAATAAAGAAGAGTGTTTATAGTCAAATCTAAAGAAAAACTTATTAGAAAATTTAACTACCTTGTATAAATGAAATTCATAACCTGCGGGTTTATTTCTCTGTTCATAGCTTTTGTTTTTCTATCATCTGGTATCATTGGTATTTTTGCATTGGATTTTATCACGAAATCTGGACCATTGGTAATGTCAATTTGGCACGAATCTAAGACTGTTGATAAATATTATTAATGGCATCTTTGCCACGATACCACGAAAAGAGTAACTTGGGGTGAGAAATAACATGCTTGTAGTAGTACTACAGAATTGTAATATAAATTACTATTAAGGTGCAAATTAAACATATAATTGCGAGTAAAACATGTGTCCCTATTGATTACTTTATACGGATTACTTTGAATGATAGAAATATTTGAAGTTTGACAAGTTTGCTAATTGATAGACAAATGCAGCATTTCAATTAGGCTTATCCTATAAATTTCCAAGCACATTTCAAGGATTTCAAGGCTTATTCTATAAGTTTCCGGGCACATTTCAAGGATTTCAAGGCTTATCCTATAAATTTCCAAGCATATTTCAAGGCTTAGCCTTTAAATTTCCAAGCATATTTCAAAGCTTATCCTATAAATTTCCAAGCATATTTCAAGGCTTATCCTATAAATTTCCAAGCATATTTCAAGGCTTATTCCATACATTTCCAAGCATATTTTAAGGGTTATCCTATACATTTCCAAGCATATTTCAAGGCTTATCCTATAAATTTCCAAGCATGTTTCAAGGCTTATCCTATAAATTTCCAAGCACCACTCCCACGACCAATTCCACAGTGTTTTTCCAAAGAGCTGGAATAAATGTTTAGAGTTTGAAAAAAAAAAATTATATCTGATTTTTACAACAATTTTCCAACTGATTTCTCACAAATTTTAAGCAAAATTCCTGATTTTTCCGAGTCTTGTAATTTCAAGTACATTTCCCGATACTGTTTCTAAAAATCATACAAGGTAAGTATTATTAAACATGGGTTGAGTACACATTTAAAAAATGCTTGTTATCATTTCCTTTTTCCACCATTGTATAGAAAGACTCGTTTAATTCAATATGTGATATTGATTCTTATTTCATTAAATGAAATATTTATGAATCATAAAAAAACTGCTACAATATAAGTCATCGCCTTACATACTGCATTTACTTGAAGCCTAAATATTTAATATAAAAATGGAGGCGAGCAACTCATTTATATAAACATGCGAACGTTGTGACTCTATATAAGATGACTGACAATGTTTGAGAGGACGGCAAGTGTTTGATATATGATAGATTCAAGACCGCAGATATGTAGATCATATTACAATCAGTCACGAATGTCTCTAAAATTAAGGAGGTTCGTGCCAAGAGTCCAGTATATATCAATTATGAAATAAAAATAGGATAGCAGAACTGGCCTTCTAGATAATTAACTAATTACGCACCTTGTCACCGCAGGTGAGATTTTAATCTTCTTTGAGCTTCCATTGTTAATATTGAAGGTGAAGACTGATCAGTTTTGAAAATGTTGCTTTGACCACCAAATGAGCGATGTAGCAAGATAAGACTTGTCATTTATTTGGATGATGGAAAACACATGCATGTATACTGTCATTTCACAATTCAACAAGGCATTTTTTTAACTTTATAAATAGTTTCTGTATTTCTAAGCATGTTTGTGACTAATCTTTCTTCAATGAATCTTTGCTATTTATTGAAAGACAACATTGTCTCCTCGTTGTCAGACGACTGTTTATATCAATTGTCCCAGTGGAAATACCTTGCAAGATTGGCAACCAATGTCAAAGATGTACGCTTATCACAACCAAGATCCCATTTAACTGTTTCATTAAACTGTCTCTAGTAAATCTAACTTCCTGAAACTGATTGAAGCCAATAGAAGTGTCACAAGGTCCTCAAAGTTGGCAGGTTCATTGGTAACAAAAATGTGCTCAGAATTTAATTATACATTCAGGGTATTAAAATCAAGGAACACAGATCTTAAAATAGTAAATCCAATATCAAATATCATAGTCTTGTAATTTTGATAGCCAACTGGTTCATCTATAGTTTGCTAGGTAACGCCAAGGCATTTAGCCCATAAGCATTTTGTAAAAGCAATAGGGGGCATCCCTCTATTCATTAATCATGACTAATGTTCCATTGTATGCCCCTTGTTATTGATTCAGACGATACCACCTCCCCCCCTCCCCATCATTAGTGGTTTCCGCGTCGAACGAATAGGATATGATGGATTGGAGAATATATTTAATTTTGGTACTGCAAGATATGAGCAGTAAGCTGATGTTTTTAGTTTGAAAAGGTGCATTCAAATGTGGTTAAGTAATTGCTTCTCAACTGGCATTTCATAAGGCAAGATCAAGAAAGTAATCAATTACAATAGAGCAAAAACTCGTTTTGCAGATACCATTTGGAGATATTTTTATCGTGAAATTTTGATTGAAAACTCTCTGCTGATATCATATCGTTACAGGAAAACTAATTATCTTCAATAAGAATTCATGATGAAAACATTTATCATCCAAGCGTGATTTGGCTACATTTTGCCATATTGTAATGTTCTTACTTTTGTTATGATAACCGCGTTGCGTTAACTTTTAAATAAGTTCAGCAGAAACGTGACTAACAGGGTGATCCGTATAATCGAAATGTTTTTCTGTGCATTAATGGTATAAAAACTACCATTCTCGAGGGATATGCATCAATTTAACAGGGTGGAAAAATTATACTGTATATGGGAAATATACCATATCAGAAATTGGACACTTGCCCATATATGGCATTTATATTAATATACAGTATGACCATACATTCACATATATAAAGCATATCCATGTACAATATCTGCATTTCAATATCCAATCATGTACCATACTATATAGTATTTTCAGTAATTATCTGACTCCGTATTTTTATACATGTATATGTACATATTACTAGGTATACATTACTTGTTTTATATGGGATATATCATTAAAGTTAATGAGTGCGGGTTAATTAACATGAAAAGCAAATTTTATATTATAAAAATGATTAACCAAAAAAAAAAAATTTCTGTTGTATTATTTTTTATTTATTTATTTTTTTGGAAATTTAGATGATCTGTTTTGAGCGTCTAAACATTTTCAAACTACAATTAACGGAAATCGGTCAAATAATTTTTCAACAATTTAACATTCTAATTCTTCGCAGCATATTGATATTAAAGGAACTCAAAGGACTTATTTCTTATAAGTTTATCTTTCAATTGTAAGTTGGAAAATTATTTTACAAAAAAATAAATGCATTTTTATATCTGTTGTATCATCGTTGAAAATTGAGATTTGCTTTCTTAATTAAGTTGAGGAGTTTTCAAATTTAACAAGTCGTCAACGATACATTTTTTAAGAACGTTATCACGACTTGTTTATTAAAAAAATTAATTAAAAACGTTTAAAAAAACATGTCAGAATTATACAATCAATGAACTTATTTGCAGTTACCATTATACACAATAATTCCCTAAAACTTTGCTAAAAAAATGTGTGCAGAAGTTGAAATTTCAACCAAAAGAATATTTGATATGAAAATTATAGAAAAAATGGCAGAGACATGTTTTTCAAGTCTTTCATGTGTTTTTCCAGCCAAAATCTTGATGCATGTTACAAAACAAACCAAAACACATAGAGATGCGACGACGTAATCTGACTTCAACAAGAATCAAGAATTTCAGAAATGAAACTTTAATCCAAAAAAAAATTCATTTTTGCGTCTTATTTAAATTTTGCATAAAATATTTTGCAAGTGCAAGTCAAATGCGTTAGATGCATGCAAATTTCCAACAAGATGTTAGATAAAACAAAGTGTTGATGCAGTCAATTACCTGTTAAAGAGGGATTCCTAACGCGATTTCATCTGCATTGTACGCACATCTGATATGATTAAAAGTAAGAGGCGAGTTTCATGCTGGTGTCGTTTTCTGAGGCTTATTTTCCAGTTGAACGTCCTTAGATCTTAGGTGGTCCACATTCTGGCCTTGTTCCCCCGTCTGTTTACGGAATGCTGTAGCTTGGCTTGTACATTTTTCGTTTGTCCTTACGGACATCTCCTGGCACTCGACCTACCGACCTCTCCTCACCCTCAACAATGCAGCCTGTCAAACAGGTACACTACCTGTGCACTGAAGAGTGCATGGATATATCCACCCTCGGAGTGCACTCTCAACCTGCTTGTTCGACACACAAAAACACTAGTGGGAGAGTCACGACACCAAAACTCGTAAAATACTTGTGCTTCGCCTTCTGAAAAACAATTCACTTGAGGAAAGTCTCCTCTTATTTTGTCTTTTTTAATACTTTTCATCGGCCAATATCAGCACTTCCTTAGTATTGTTTGGTGGCATCTGTATCAGAAACCTACGAGGTCCAACACCTCTTCACTTTTCAAGAAAATTTCACTTGGCTTGGGTTGGATGGTAATCCGGATGGCCTCACTGTTCCTCCTCCACTTGCATACTTTCGGGGCTTTTCTGTGCATCAGGTTGAAAAGTAGTGTAAAACTGGCGCGTGCCCACCCTTGTTTATGACGTAGGTGGAGCCGAGTTCTGGTTTTGGATTGGTTAGACCAGTTCAATAAAATGCTATTGATTTTTTGGGCCCCCATCCTCTTTTCCTCTTGCCCTTCAAACTGGTCCATGCAAACACACTCTTGCCAGTTGGTTACCTGTGCTTGTAAAATGCCCTCATTATTCCTGCGCAATCGATTACAGTAGGCCTATCTGTGGGTACTTTATGGCCCAATAAATGAATGGAGCTCTAATTACATGCCAGCACATTGTCCTGTGAGGCAAAATGGAGTTTTTAATCAGCTTGAAAAAACAAACAATAACATTATACAGAAAAGAGCTGTTAGTGACTCCTGATTGCCTTATTCCACTTGAACTAAGATACAGTACATTTTTAATCTATTTTTAAAATGTATTAAAATACATACAATCATTTAAGTTTCGTGTTACATAGTATACTTTCAGTATAATTTTCAATCAAATATGCATTTGAAAAAATAAACTATTAGATGTGATAAATAATTGTTGTGGGTGGCATTTGACGTACATCGATATCGTAATATAATGAAAATTTAATTAGTTATCATTATTCATTATTTTGTAGACGTTTAAAGGTTGGCTTTTCTGGCATTGTATTATTCAAAAATACGCACAAAAGACATCAATCATATACATACATATTAGTTAAATATTTATAAACTTATGTTTTGTTGTGAAATTTTAGCTGCTGTTGTTATTAAAATTATATGTTTTTCCAATTAATCGTAGCTGTTTTGTACTTCAATCATAATTAGTAATTTAGCATATGCATAATGAATTCAATTCCGAATATTTTTGTTATTATGAAGTAATTTAGTAGATATTACCTTTGTGCAAGTAACGATTTATTGATTAGGGAGATTCTTCTTTAGATGAGGTGAGAGTTGGATTGCGCTTCAACTTAATGTACATATAAAGTTTATTTTAAAAATTCGTTGTGGAAAATATTGGCAAATTTATCGGACTTATGATTTGAATAATCTTAACGAATTATTGAAATTACTGGGAACAGAAAGTTTAAGTTTGTTATCATTTAATAAAAGAGTTAACATTGCAGGTATATGATTTGTTACTATCATAACACTATAGTAAGTTATCTCATGATGGAATTCTTAATTTAATTTCTAATAATATTAAACTATATACATGTTAAAATAATAATACTGTTTTAGCCTGCGTATAAAATATAAACAAAAAATACTTTGATTCAACATTCCCTTGATTAGCCTAATAAGAAGGCTTAGGATAGTTAAGTTTTTTTTAAAAAGAACAATTTAAAATGTTCGCATTCATGTGGTTATTTATATTTTTAAGTAATAAATTTAGGATAATGGGGCAAATCGACGTATCACGAAATGTGGTCATATTACAAGACTGACCGATTAATTGTCGATTAAGTCATTTAAGCATTTTATCCGGTTTTTGCTGATGTGGTCCTACTATCCATTATCCGAAGTGCACTGAACATCCTTATGGTGGAAGCATATTTTATAACCACATTTTGGTATATAATGTAACCTCACTCTTTTTGGAATAATATACAAGAATATAATAATAGCCAGGGGAACAAAGGTGAAGATGGTGAAGATGTTAGCTGAATTTTCACCCTTCTTCCAACAGTATTAAAGGCGCACGATTCTTCACGCATCATTAATTATTTTGATGATTGTCCACTGGAACAACTCTTCAGGCGTCCAAGAAACAGTGTCATTCATTTGTAAATGTCGAAAGTTTGTCCATTTCGAATGACGTTTTCTTGAGTTCTCCCCAAGACTCCCTCTTAAGTTATTAATGAGAAATTGTTGTAACATTCGACCCCCAAAACTGATCGTTTCTTATTTAATTTTTTCTCTTTCCATTACATTGTACATGCATGACCATTTGCTCGTGCGGTCGGGGGTCAACTTACCTATCACAAAAAAAACATACCTGTTATGTTCATCGTATGCCAGTCAATGTCAGACGCACTGGATCCAAAAATTGTAGACAATCAAACTTGTTTGACAAAAAGTTGAGGGCGGCTCTAATGCAGATTTCCAAAGCTGATGCATGTTCAGGAACCCTTATGTGGTTATGTTTTATAGACTGACTGCATGCCTTCTAAATTGTATGGGTAGATATAGTCCACGACTTTTGGACTACACATATTAAAGAATTATGAAAAAAAAAAAAAAGAAGAAAAAAATGAGGATTAAGGTCTTTGACAACATGCTTCCGCATTTTCCAACTCTTGGTTTTTAAGTTGTGGACAAATACAAGGAAGTTGATTGAATACTGGAGCACAAAATGCATTGTATGTTAGTCGGTGTGCATACCTTGTTTTTTGTAACCTGAAAATGTTTACAGGTATGTTAAGGGAAAAGCCAAAAAAAAAGTTAATAATATAACAAAAATATCAATATCAAACTGATGATGCAGATATGCATTGTTAACTCTGAACTACACATTTGACGATAAAAATGAAATGCTATTGTCTGAACCAGATGCGTAGCGAGGGTATTTGGCGCCTGGGTAGAAGGTATAAATTAGGCGCCCCTCCCCCCCAGACACAGTCACTGAGTCAACCTTAAATAAATAGTCAATCTCTCAAAATATACATGCAGTTTTTGATAGACAAAAATGTATCTATTTTTCTTCTTTAAAATAGTGGATGTTTTATTTTTTCATCGTATGCAAATAAACAATTTTTTTAATAAGGGCACGAATAATAAAGGATAGAATATGGGGGGATATAGATAGAATGGGAGGGGGGAAAGGATAGATAGAATATGGGGGGTAGTTAAGCAAAACCCTTATGCTTCAGTTCCGATTTGGGCCCGGTAACTACTACCGGGTATCAGTCCCCCCCCTCTCTAGCCCCGACACAGAGCCGGGATTCGATCAGAGGAAGTTTTACATCGAGCACGACCATTGTTAATCTCATCGCGTTTCCTCAGAGCCAAGGGTCGCGCACATTAAACTTTATTTTAAAACTTCTACTTATGCTTCATTTTACACAGCTACGTATTGATGCAAAAACATGAGAAGAGCAGAGAAGAAGTTTTTAAATTCCTGATAATTGCGGGATTCGAACCCACAAACACTCGTGGACAACTCAAAGTCACGAGCTGCTGACCTTACAGACTGCGCAATCAGTTCATAACTGAACGAAGACGAAAATTGGGCTATTTATGCTTTCAATACAATTCTCTAACTTTGAAACTTTATAAAAAAAAACTAAGTCCAAGCCCTGACGCGAACTCGGGTCAATGCTTACTTAAAGTGAACCACCAGACTATGCATCATAATTTAGACTCTGAACAAAAATTAATTTAATGATTAATAGCCATGGAATATTATAAGACAAAGAACTATAAAAGCAAGTTATAAAGTTGAAGTAAATATAAACAATAATTCCTGATAAAGTCAATTAACACGCGAGTACTTAATACACATTTATCAAACTACATAATCGTATTTAAAAAGACTTTGAATTTTATTATCTGGTGTTTTTAATTTGAACGCATGATTTGAACGCTTGAAATTGTGCTTCAAACAGCCTGCGGAATTGCAAAGAAATATAACATGCTGTGTGTAAGAAGTCAGCAGTGGAATAATTTTTGAAAGTTATAAAAGTTACAAATATAAATGTCAACCCAATTTAGTAGTTTTGTTATATCTAAATTGTAATTTTGTTTTCTATCAACTATGTTTTGTTATCTGCAGTCATGGCAATTCCAAGAAGCTATACTATTACTTGCGCTACATTAATGTGACCTCATTGCCACCATGAGTTTATTAATGAAATATATCATTTTTACAGTATATTCATGAAACTGTTTGTTTTGTTCAGTTATCTACTGAGTTGACGTGTTTGTATCCAATTTCCTCGCTTAATTGCAATTTAATGAGCCCCCAGGGAGCTTTTGAAAAAGTAACCTACCAATGCAAAGTGCACTTTTTAAGAATATTAAATGAGCGTGCCTCTTGCTACGAGTCTTAATTCAATAACATTCATTTTATTAACAAATGTAAAATTCATTTTAACTGTCAGCAGTTATAAGAACAAGCCTGAAATTCTGAAAATTAGTGCAAACAAGATGGGCGAGATCAAAATAGTTTTGAAATTCTATTGGGATTCCATGTTATAGGCTACAGCAGCAATTTTGAATTTAAAAAAAAAACTTATAGCTAATATAATTAAATTAGCCTTTTAATTGCACCATAAGGGCACCAAATCTTCCCGCAGAGTGGCACACGGTCCTTCATTGGCTCGTTCTGGGCGCTATAAGTTTTTAGGGGAGTATATGGCATATGATCAAACCGCTTGGTGGCAGCACTTAACATTACGTGTCCAGCTGAGTTCATTGAGGGCTGCTTTTGGGAAGGTTTTTGGGTTTTATTTTTATATAACTTCTAATATATCAAACTGTGGTTGCTTGATTTGAGAGATCATTAATTTATCGGTAGTTTAGCTTACATGGTAATGCTGCATATCTGGTGAATCAGCCTAATGGTATGTAAACATTTTGGAAAGTGTGTTAAGGACTAGCTCTACAATATACCTTAATGTACTTTTTGAATTTGTTTTTCAGTCGAGGTGGGCATGTCTAGTTGGATTGATTGCACTGCTTTACTACTATGATTATTTGTCCCTTCTGTTTACCGTTGGAGGCTACTTGAGTGCTATTTTACTCGGGTTGACAGTCGGCATCTATGCGGCGTTATCTACTGGTGGCAAACATGTTACCAAACTTGACGTAGAAAGGCCGGCCTGCAAGGCACTTCAGGAGCTTTTGGTATTTATTACTTTAAAATAAAAACAATCTGTTGATATCAGGCAGAAATGCTTACTTGAAAAAAGGGGTGTGTCTCTGTTCGAACTTATTCCACTGATGTATAGCTACGTGAATGACATGTTTTATTGGTCATAATCGTGCTTGTTGTTGTTTTTTCATGATCCCAAAATAATATATTTAACCATCTGTGTCCTGAATTGTTCAGTTTTTAAAAGTTGTTAGAAATAAGAGCTTATGTTAATTTAACTCTGATTACAGGATCTTTCTCAAACCAAAGCTAGTCAAATCTTAACACCTAAGTCTCAACGTTCACCCATTTTCACGAGAAATATTGATATTGCCATCGATGAAGTGTTAGAATTTACGCTACGTGATTTTATTCTTTCCTGGCTGCAGAAACTAATTAATGAACATAAGATCATTACTGATGGAATAAAGTGAGAAATTTATTCAGTAATTTTTATTTAAAAGTAATCCATTGCACAATTTTCTCAACCTTCTTATTTTTTATGTTTGCAGAGATGATATATGGTTTTCCCTACAAAGTCTGAAGGAAAGGCTGAGTAAGATCGATGAAGTTAAATTTATTACTCAAGATGTTGCTACAAAACTTTGCCAGCATTTCCAGCGAATACGCCAAGCTTCTTGCAGGTATAGATTTCTTGTTAATTCAGGGGAATTATAAATTACATTTTCAACTTAACTTTCTGCATTCGTTCATGTTAATTTTCAGCAATGGCAAAGATAAAAAGACTACATTCCTATTGCGACCATATCTCGCGAGCGAGGAAAAAGAAATAGAATTTCTTCGCAAGTTTTCAGAAGTGTTGATTATCCTTTTAGCCCCGAAATCTTATGCCCAAAGTATTCCCGTTCGTCATTTGCTTCGAGAAGTGTTGACGTGTTCAGGTATATACATTACATATGCTGCTAGTGAAGCTTAATCGTAATTTAAAGCAAGACAACTTTGTGTTTGAAACTTATCTTTCATCGTTATCTTAATGCAGTGTTTTATCCGACCATAAACCTTTTGTGTGATCCCGATTATATCAACCAAAAACTGCTTAGTTATCTTCAGTATCGTCAAGAAATGATGGAAGAGCATAAAAGAACATACACATATGCAAAGACGTACGAAGGGTTCATTAAAATGATCCACGAATGTTCAGATACAGAACAGCTTCAGCATGTAAGGTTAGCAGATTTATTCTCATTTTTTGTGTACTTGAAGTATCAGCCTGTTTGAAACTTAAGTTTTAAATAAAATCTAAAAACTTTGACTGATATTGAATTTCTTCATTTAAACAGATACAACATAATGACAGAAATTATGCAGGCAACTACTATGAACAATTTAAAGAAATCTAAAGGAATAGATGTTGGTGAGTGATATAAATCCCTTCAAAATTTCCAACTCTGTTCTTCATGCAATGCATTTATTTTTTTACTTTGAACTTGTTATCAGAGAAGGAATTCATTTCGCAAGGCAATGCAAAAGGTGATCTTCTACAAGCAAGAAATTTGCGGCGTTACATTAAACAGGTAAATAAAATGCCTCGTTTATCCTTAAATCCAAAGTTGTGAATAGTCCTGATAATCCAGGTTTGTTATGATAATGCCCGTTTAAATTACTTTATCTGTTTTAAGTTGACATTTGCTAAATCGAGTTGTGAAAAACGTCTTAAAAGTCTGGGCGGCACAGATTACTTAATGCATTATTGTCAAGTAAATTCAAGTTCTTCAGAAGTCACAGACAGTGTTCAGACTCGTCCTGTCTATAAGGTATGAAGTATATGGAACTTGCTTTAGAATTTAGATCATTATCAATGGGCCGTCATTCAACTGCCGTTTCTTGATCATCACAGGTTTTGCCCTACACGGTTTTAATGGCGAGCGATTTTGCTCGTAGCTTTTTTATAAAGTTTCTATCGAGAGAGGATTGCCAGTTCTTATTAGAGTACGTTGGAATTTGACATTTGAGTGGAACCATATGGATCGATGAATCTACTAGTAACCATTACCTTTCATTCATTGATTTAGGTTTTATATTGCAGTAGAAGAATTGAAATTATGCGACAAAGTAATTATCAAGCGTTTTTGTGGTAAGGAAATAATACAGATTTTCCCATGATCTCATTTGTTGCTTTGGAATTTTGATTTTAGACAAAATTACACCAACTTGCGAGTGAAGTATTTCAAGTTTACATCCCTTTTGTGAGTGCAGTTGTTAAAATTGATAGAAGCATTCTCAAGGGGATGGAAGCATTCCTCATTGGCAACAAGGTAGTGCTTGCTCAATTCTGTTTCATTAAAAGTGTAATCGAATTATTCTATAGCAGGAATGCAACTGTTTTTAGGGCCCAGAAGCATTTTATGAAGCCAAAGATGAAGTTTATAAATTTTTAGAAGCACGTCACTATCCAAGTTTTATCGTTAGCGACCTTTATCATATGATGATGCAGGAAGCTGATAGAGTAGGCGTAGAGTTCTGCGTGATGAACATAGGAAGCGGCTTAGGTAAGTCAAAGTGTTAATCAACGTGTTTGTAGTCAAATTAACCTAGACTGTAGTTCTACAGTTAGTTTTTACTTACAGACGAGACATATATGCAAGATAACGTGGACGCTAATTCCCAATCGGCCACAATTCTGCCTTTGTCGGATCATTCATCCATAGCCAAATTTAAATTGGAGCAACTGGACGACAAACTTACGAATAAGATGCAAGCTTCCGAAGCAATGAAAACCTCACAAATGGCTGATGATAAGGTAAGATGATAAAGTTTCTTTAGTTGTGCGTAAATGTTCCATGTTAAATTGCCCGAGTTTATTATACGTGAAATTCACACCAGATTCTAAAAATGTTGGAAAAAGAAATTGAGGGGATGAGAGACGAAAAACGGCAATTAATGATGCATATTGAAAGGACAAATTCCTGGGCAGACAACCTTGGAAAATGGAAGGTATCGGTAGCTGGTGTTGAGGTGACTGAAATATGCACAATTTGAATTGCTTTGATAGGAAGAATTGTGGGTTTTTTTAACGTTGGCTTTCTATCAGATGGCTGAGGACAAGGACAACAAAACAGTTCCGCTTTTCTTGCTTTTTGTGCATTTGAATGGAGATTCGAGATCACTGAGCGAGGAAGATGAGGAAGAGGAGGACGACGAGGAAGATCTCCACATTACTAGTTGGATCGTGAAAAGGAGGGTAACTGATTTTGTTGAGTTGGCCCAGAAGCTCGCACAGGTACGTTTCAAATGTATGAAAACATTTTTGGGGCAAATTTGATTGAAAAAACAAAAGTTCCGTTATCTTGAATGCACGAGTTAAGAAGATCCCGCTTAAAAGGCTTTTCCCTGTTAGAAATGGCATTTTCACGAAAACTTTTTTAAGTGAGTTCTGGTTGAATGGTGTTGTTGAAATTATTGATTTCAGATAGGAACATGGGTGAAAAGTGTGGCACTTCCAAGAGAAAACAAGCTTCGTGGAAAAGGAACGGAAAATCCATTTCTCGACAAAGCTAACGAAATGCTGCAGAAATTTTTGAATGTGAGCAGTTGAAAGTTTTTATGAAATAAACTGTCAGGCAGTTTTGGAAAACTAGTGTGTTGAACACCATTATTTCATTTTAGCTGGTTTTGCAAGATGAAACTATGAACAAAAGTGAAGCACTTTATGGCTTCTTGAGCCCTAGTCCAGAACATTTGAAACATTTCATTCCATCGCCAAAGAAGTCTAAATTTTTCTTTTCAACGTTATTTAAAAGGTAATGTGATCGGAGCTGTATACTTTGTAAACTAGTAATCGTTTTCCAAATTTCAATTACAATTTGCATATTACTTTCAGCAACCAAAGCAGTAGCCAGGGTGACGGTAGTGATGATGACGAACTGCTGTTTTTCGATGAATTGGACAGGTAATTTATTTTAAGTCTTAAATCCAAAGCCAACATGGAATTAAGTTTTTGCTGTTATCTAGTAACCTCAAGGATGATAGGATCGCGGAGCCTTTGTACAACTTAATGGGAGAAATATTCGAGATGCGGAGTGTATTTATGCTTTTACGAAGAACCTTGATCTCATTTGTGCAAATTACATTTGGGCGAACAATTAATAGGTAAGACTTGGCGTATAAAAGTTTTACAGCTGAAAGAATTTATTTATCTTATGAACAACGGATGCATGTTTGCTATTGTGTGCTTAAGCTGCTATCACATCATGATAACCATATTTTAGAATGTTATCCAGTCATCTCATGGCATCACGGTTGAATGTTGGTAACAGTAATTTTGTTCTTTTTAAAGGCAGCTGAGGGAAACCTTGTCCTGGCTTTTCTCTGAATCCATGGTGGTTTATTACATTCATTTGTTCCGCGATTCCGTGTGGCCCCAAGGTAAAATATACTCGCCTGTGGCGCCTCGGAGCGATGAAGAAAAACTACAGACGAGGTACCGTGCCAAAGACCAACTTCTCAACAGCATTCCAGGTGAATTTATGCAAGCTATTTAATATCAGAACAGTTATTATGTTATGGTTGTTATGCAACTAATGCAGTTATTATTTCTCTTAGAAATCATAAGCAATCTATTAGGTCAACAAAATGCTAAAAAAGGAGCAAGGAAAGTATTTGAGTCATTACAGGATGCCCGGTTAAATAAACAAATTGTATATGTATGCACTGATTTTGATATTCTTTTTTTTCATATGCATCAGTTTATTTGTATTATTAATTCACATGTTTGATTTTCAGGAATTGTTGGAAATGTTAATTTTGGAACTTTTTCCCGATGTTAAGAATAAATGAGGTTATTATCCAAGAAGGTAGGACAACGATGTTACGTTATGTAGAAATAATTATACGTCAGATTTACCCGGTGATCATTGCATTAATTTATTTAAATTTCATGTCCACGTGTTCGGTAGTCATTTATGAAGCATATGCTGTCGAATATTCATTTGTTCATAAATTACATTTTAATTTTATGTGTTGTTTTACATAAGCCATTTTGCTTATTAAACGTTAATGGCGAAACTTTTTGTTTGTTGGTTTATATTCTTAAATTGTCCTCATGCCGCTACCCGTAGACACAATTTTCTACCTCCACACAGGCTAGTGTTGCTAAAATTTGCATATATTTCAAAAATGGCATTTCTGTTTTGCATATTGTTTATTTGAATGTTCATTAGAATATATTCTGATTGCCTATGTTGCAACACGCATGCATTGAATCTGGGTAGATCCTTTGCATGCTGTTACATCGTTGACCATATCCGGTCCACATTTATTTCCTTGTATGAATGGCAAGGGCAATATTTGTCTCGAGAGTGTATTGTTTTGATTATGATAGTTTGGAGTCATGCCACTATTATGTTCCACTGTTTGTTCTGCAGAACAATGTTTTTTTAACCATTCATGGAAAGTGCTTAAATTGCAATTGGCAAACTTTTAATTTTTAAGAAGATCCAGTTGATCTAAGTTGGTGTTATCTATTTACAATTAGCATAATAAAGAAAGGAAATTTCTTTTCTATAAAATAAACCTTAAAGTAAAATATGTTTGGGCTTTCCAAACCTTCAAGGCACATCAATTGAAAAACCCTGCTGTAGAAATCCCTAATCCTAAATGGGATTTCTATTGTGTGTTAATTTTGGAAAATTGTATCCTTTGAGGATATTGTTTATCAATTTTTGCTATCATTTTAACAAATCCAATATATTTACAATCTCATTGTTAGATACTCAAAATCACAAGAATGAATCCCATTTAAGACAAAAATTTGGCAGAATCTTCTGATGCTTATTGTGCAATCATTATGATTACCCTTTCTATAATGGATACTTTGTTAATTAATCAATCGAGTGTTTTTATTGCTAATTGATTTTAATAATTATTTGTAATTGGGCTAACTCCAACTGTATTTTGTAAATAACCGGAGCTGGTTTTTGATTTCAATGATTGAAAGCCAATTAAGTTTGATAGATACATTTAGCCCTTTAACTTCAAATTGACCATTACAGTGGATATTTTCTTTATTATTCCATTAATCTTAAAAACAATGATACCTTTATCATTTATTTTAGCATTCTAACGATAGTGGAATTTCCCAAGCACTCTAAACACGCAATTCATTCTCCTTGAGAAGAAACCTAGGCTTACATTCTATTAGAGTAAAACAAATGCAAACGTTCATTTTAAAAGTTGTCAGTGTTTTTTTTTTTTGTTTTGTAAAAGATGGTGAAGTTGCTCGGAGCATTTATCAAGGTGAGTTTCAAACCCGGAAGTATGTAACCTGTATTTAAATATTTACATGGAAAAACATGTTCTTACTCAAAGTACACTATTAAGCAGGCTGTTTTATTACTATAAACCTGCGAGGCCTTGAGCCCAGACTTGGTACACCTTAACAGTAAAAACAGCTAGTGTCTCACAGTCACAATGATTTTATGAATATTCAATGTTCTGTGCATTGGTTTTTTTTTTGTAACATCTTCTGCAGTTGGGTTTAGTGCTTTGGCATGTTCAATTGCATAATTACAACGACTACTTTGTGTGTTTAAACATCCTTGAAATGTTTGACAGAATACTGGTTACATTCATGGTCAATTTCAAACAAAGTAATTCGTGTTTACCTGTATTGTTGTCTCAATCACGGTGTAAATGAGATTTTTACGTCGTCCAAAATTGCTTCGAATGATTAAAAAACACCTTTTATTTTCAATTTTGTAAAATTTATTATGATTTTATCTTTTCAATTCAGTTCAACTCAGTACCCTACAGTCAACATATGTAACTATTAAATTCTATCCAAATTGAGAATAAAACAGGCTTGATTTTTTTCGAAAATTCGTCTTGTGCGGCGAATGAATAATTTGCACGACAATTAACATTTCAGCCGATTAATTGTTCGGTGTGGATATAACTATTATCCACATTAAACACGCTGTTCAAACTTAAATTTTGTGAGACTTTGAAATATTTAACATCCCATGTTCAGATCGATCATTGGATTTTTATAGTAACATCTTCACATTTAGTATAATCTCAAGCTGGACTATTTTCGTTAATTTACAGCCAAATGTTGTACGTCGTGGTTAAATTTAATATTTGTGTATTTTTTATTTTTTTTTTCAGATACCGTTTTATATCAACCTGCCATAAAACGAAAAATTTAAACTAGTGATGTTAGGAACGATCTGGCATTATCCTCATTTTGAGTATAATTTAAAAGTTGGGGATAACTATCTTCATAACGGGGAATTTTTTTAAAAATTAGGGATAATCACTCTTATGCTGGGGAATTTTTAAAATTTAGGGATAATCCTGCTAATATTGGGGAAATTTTAAAATTTAGGGATAATAATCCTCATACTAGGGATTTTTGTTAAAAAAAATTTATCGTTTGATCTCACTGCGTGAAGAAAATTTTCACTCTCATTTAATTTGGAAGAAATGGCGAATCCACGGACGGTTAACCGACAACAACGATTGAATTTCCCCAAGATTTACGACGGCCAGACAAGAATTATAAAAAAGGTTAGTAAGCTATAACATGAATAATGAATTCATCAATGAAGCCGTTTATCAAATGTTAATACTTTTAATGCATTAATTGGTATTCACGAGGATGTAATTTTTTTTACAAAAAAAAGAGTTCCAGTCAAGGCCAGTTTAGTTATGATGCAAATCATGCAATCTTAACGAGTATGGAATTGCATTATTTATGTAAGTGGAAAATTTCACTTTTTTACAAAGCGTGGAGATATTTCACGGCCGTGACTTGCGGTCATTATTTATTTTAGTTCTTCAGCGCATCCGGAATTTCCCATTTGCTCAATGCGCTACTTGTTGTGCGTTTAATGTTTTATACAATACCGTAGACATCGAAAGTATTCACATACAGTAGTATGCTTGCAGAATATACGATGTTAAGCACGGAGAACATAGACTGTAAATATATTTACCACTATTTATAGGATTTTCTTGCAGAGCACAATCAGGTATATTGCTATTTATAGGATATACAATGAATTTATGGGAATATGTAGGTTTCCGAACCTCGTATCGTGAAGTTTTATTTAATTTCTACTTAACTGTCAACAAATCTGATAACGTGACAGTTAAGAATGAGGGAAAGTTAATTTTAGAAACGTACTAAAACCCCATGTGTACTCGCACTGTTAACATGCATCGTGAATATTACTTGTACTTTGAACCACTTTTAATTATGTTTAATCGGACTGACAGGATAGTTACACTAACGTTTGCAAAGAAAATTGAATTTGTAATCATTTCATCCAACATTCCATATGACGAAACCCTTAATATATATAATAATATATTTATAACATGTTTAAACTACATATAGTGTTTTGCATTTGAGTGAAATTAAAGGTGATTAATGCCTTAATTTGTTTATAAGCCATTTACGAAAATAAATGGCTGACATCCTTGGTACTGTAAAACCTGTTTAAATACATCCTGTGTAAATGAATAAACGTGCATAAGGTGTGCCGGTCCCGACTTGGTAACCAGTGTTTAAGTGAACCTGTCTAAAAGTATATTTTTCACCGGTCCCAAGAGTATGCTTTTAGACAGGTTCTACTGTAGCTAGCATGGATGAAATCAGTGGCGTAGCGAGGATATTTTGCGCCCAAGGCAAAATACTCAAATTTGCACCCCAAATCCTCCACTACCCAAATTTGTGCCCCCATTCTCCACTACAAAAATTTGCGCCCCTCATCCACCACTACCCAAGTTTGCGCCCTTATCCTCCACTACCCAAATTTGCGCCCCCTTTAAATCCTTTTAATCCCATCCTCCATTGGCATCTGGAAAACAACATTGTTTATGTTGTGCTACTTAAAATAAGTGTACTTATCAAGTTTCAACAATAATGAGTTTAATATATAATCCATTTTAATAATTTGGGCACCCCCTAGTCACCGGCGCACCTGTCTATAGAAGCATATTTTTCACTGGTCCTAACTGTATGTATTTACATACATAGTTTCTACTGTATTACCAATTATGCCCATGGAGGGCAACACTGCCTGTTTAATATTTAATGCAATGCATGGGGCACTATGAATGCCATTGAAAGATTCAGGCACATTTGAATATTATATAACGGATGACGATACTCGACAAAAAATTTCGGTTTGTTGCGAGGCTCCAGATACAGCCTTGGAAGTGCATCTGGGATGCTTAATTCTGTCTGGCTTGTTGCGTCACCCTGCAAGCCCTAACTGCATATTCTGTGTATTTCCTTGATTGCACAACAGCAACCGG
Organism: Julus scanicus; assembly: GCA_034698625.1. Classification (NCBI taxonomy): domain Eukaryota; kingdom Metazoa; phylum Arthropoda; class Diplopoda; order Julida; family Julidae; genus Julus; species Julus scanicus. Next base: position 19,336 of record JAQGBW010002171.1, read on the forward strand.
TTTTCATTCTCATGTCATGTACTAGGAAGTGAAACTAAATTTCAGTTCGTCCTTGGAAGGGCATTTTTTGCCCAATGCAACTGTCCCTTTGTTCAATTAATGGAGGTGTCCTTTGCTCCCTTGCATTGGCCCACCTGGATACTGAACAGCTTCGATTTATGCAGCTCGTCTCACCTTGAATTTTTTTCCCCAATAAAACCTGACTTATTGCAAGTTAGGTAACTCAGGGAAACAAATGGAAAAAAAACCGCTATAGTTAATGTAAAAAAAAGGAGATTCAGTTGTTGTTCTTAATTTCTGTTGGTGGAACCGACATTTCGATTCAAAAATTTCAAAAGGAACCACCAATCAATACTGTTACACGTACAGCTAGTACGACATAAACCGTAACTACTAGGGGTGATAGGTATACACTTATACATGTTCAGTATATTGCCCCTTCAGGCTAAAAGCCTTGAAAACACTAAGTTCTAGGATATATTTTTTTTGAATGTGTTCAAATGCTATAAAACATTTACTAGGGTAGAACTTTTCCGTCATGTCCGTTCATTCGCTATTGGGGACAGAAAAAAGGTATGGTCACCTAGTGGTGGGCTAGTGATTATAACATACAGTAGCTGTACTTCATTGATAAATTATTCTATTCAAAACAGCAAAACATTATTAGGATTCACTTTGTATGAACAATGACTAACTTAATAAGATTACACAAAATCTGCAAGTAAATGTTTAACCGGAACCTACCTCAGCAGACATTTTGTGGTCTTTCAGCAATGGTCTATGTGTATATAGTATATGTCTATATGTGTCTCAGTTTGCAAATGGGGATATTCTAAATTAGGATAATGGAAATAAAATGTAAGTTATGGTGGTGGAAATTCTTTAAAGGACATTGGGAAACGATAGCACGACACTTATTCCTACAGTTTCCTACAGTACTAATTCTGGATCTGTTTCCAGGGGGTTTCCAAGAAGTCTGGAATCCATTGTAAAAAGCATTGGCGCGTTGTTTTCAAATGTATATTTTAAATACGCTTATAGTATATGTGGGAAATGTCAACATTTCTAATATGTTCTAAACTTTTTGAAAGGTTTTCTCGTATATTTCCCTATTTTGGAACGTGTTCTAGTTCTGTTAATTCTTAGTCTGTATCTGTTTCCAAGAACTCTGGAATTTATGAGAATTGACAGTGTTTTCAAATGCATGTGAATTTAAAGTAAGCTTATGCTCTAAATCAGAGGTGGGAAAGTTTGGGCAATAAATGCTGGGATTTTATTTTTGGTAACGATTCACGAAGCTAAAATCATAAATTTTACTAAAAAAAAAAAGTAGCCAAAACTTCAACTAAAAGTTCCTGCTTATGTCTCTGGAATTAGGGGAATTGGTTGTACTATCAGTTTGGCAGGTATTTATGACCGTACAACGAGCTAAAAAAATATACATATAGCGATTTATGTCCATACAGAGGACTTTTTTTCTATCAGAGCATTGATTGTGTGTGCTTTGGTGAGTCCCCATTTTCAGTGTGCCGCAGCCATTTTTAACGTTGTTTGTCGTGAATTTAAATAGTTTGAAAACCATTGTTCCACGTATTCCAAATATATTCTGAACTTTTTGAACTCTAATGAGTGTCGGTGTATGAGGTGCAGCAGTGGCGGCACTAGGGGGGTGCGGGGGGTGCGGACCGCACCGGGTGACACCATCACAAGGGGTGACACCAAAA
>JAQGBW010002172.1:0-21037 GCA_034698625.1 Julus scanicus
TTCCTTAAAATTTACATTATTTTCCTTAAAATTTACATTATTTTCCTTAAAATTTACATTATTTTCCTTAAAATTTACATTATTTTCCTTAAAATTTAAATTATTTTCCTTAAAACTTTCCTTACCTTCCTTAAAATTTACGTTACTTTCCTTAAAATTTACATTATTTTCCTTGAAATTTACATTATTTTCCTTAAAATTTACATTATTTTCCTTAAAATTTACACTAATTTCCTTAAAATTTACATTAATTTCCTTAAAATTTACATTAATTTCCTTAAAATTTACATTATTTTCCTTAAAATTTACCTTACCTTCCTTAAAATTACTTTCCTTGAAATTTACATTACGTTTTTTGAAATTTACATTACTTTCCTTGAAATTTACATTAATACTTTCCTTGAGATTCGCATTATCTTCTTTGAGATTCGCATTACCTTCCTTGAGATTCGCATTACCTTCTTTGAGATTCGCATTACCTCCCTTGAGATTCGCATTACTTTCCTTGAAATTTGCCTTACTTTCCTTGAAATTTGCATTACATTCCTTGAAATTTGCATTACTTTCCTTGAAATTTGCATTACTTTCCTTGAAATTTACATTTCTTTCCTTGAAATTTACATTAGTTTCCTTGAAATTTACATTACTTTCCTTGAAATTTACATTACTTTCTTTGAAATTTACATTATTTTCGTTTTCATCGTGCAATTTCTGTCTTAAATGCAATGATTTGACGCTGTAAATATGCAAGTTTTTTAATGTTTGTCTATGAAAGTGATTTATTCAACCCATTTGCCTCCTACTTTGTGTGTTTATAAATTCAACACCCTCATCACAAACAATCAATGTATAGTATCTTGTATCTCAAGTTCCATGTTGTAACTTGTTTACTGCGTAACATTTAGGTAAAACAAATGACTTAAGCTGCTAATCACTATGACATCATGCGCACTTGTAAGTTTCTACTTGACGAGAATCATGGTCTGTAATTTGGAAAAAAACCTAAACTGATTATTTTAATTATCTCGCCACGTCCACATTTGCTGAATAGCAAAACAGGGCCAGGGATTAAGCAAAGTTTATTTAATGTGAGGGTCTAGGGGTAGAAAATACAAGAAGTTGTAACACAAAATATTGAGATGCTCAATGCCAGCTGATGTCATCCTGTAATCAATAAATTTGTTGCAAATTGGATAATAATATAATCGACGTGTTATAATGACTATCTTGCATTACCACTGTTGGTGAAAATTATTATAATCGATTTATTTATTTTCAGAGGATCTTGATGTTGGGCTAATATCGATCCAAAATGGTGATCGTCACGCGGGTAAATATATACATACTTTATCTTGAATTTCATAAATGTCAGAAATATTTTTAAAAAATAATGTAAGTTTAATAAAGCGCTTACAAGTTTTGTCTTAGGAGCCATTCAAAAAGAACGTCCTCAAGAGGGGGTGGGGAGGGACACCCTGTGGACAGGGGGAGGGAGGGAAGACGCCATTATGAACGTCCACAAATAATGGTATTGTTCAGTTTTTGGATTTTCGATTTAATTGAGTTTTAACACTCAGTGAAAGGGGAAATGGACACCAGCAGAAATGAGTCCCCAGTCCTAAATGTACTTGAATTTTTAAAACCTTGGGAAAGTCGGGATTTATGCCTAAATTTGTGTTAAACACCTATTTTATGCTGGAATTTTCCTTCGAGGTCAAGAAATTTCCGTTAAGCAGAAAATTCTGGAAAAATGTCTTGGAATTGGTAGTGTGGCGGGTGCTTGGAAATTTGTTGGATGGGCATTTGTATGTTCCACTAAATTTTCTGGACACCCTACTTTTCAAAAATATTAAGGGCGTCTATGAGGTGGAGGGAAGGTCTAGGCTAAAATAGACACCATGTGCACAGGGGGTAGGGGGACGTCCTTTTTAAATGGCCCCTAAGTATATGTATTTTAGCGGTTATCTGACAGATTGTTTAAAGCATTTAAAAGACTTTACATGATACGTGTTGCTAAGGTGCAAATTGCTTTTCAGAATAGTAGATATGAAATGTATTAAGGCTAAGGTGTATCATGTGCTTATCGATTTGAAGTTTATTATTGTATACTTAATTCGAGTATGCAAGTTTTTATCTAAGTTTTGTATGAATTCATAAGCACAGACAAGCACTGCCACCTGTCAACAAAATTCGAAAGTTTGATTGACTTTGAACCCACAATTATGGTTTGTAATAAAACACCGCAGTTAAACTAGAACGTTTTATTAGCTAATTATATTAAAAAAAACCTACTAAATCCTCTACGGTTTGTTTAAGATTTAATTGGCCCATGTGTAATACTCTATACCCACGAAAGCCCCTATGCAATTAAATAGCCCAACAAAGTCATTACCCTAATTTTAATCCAACAGAGATCTGAAAGGAAGCATTTGAATGTTCGTGACATCTGAATGGCCAGCATCCCTTTTCATTCAATTTTTCAGTGAATAGATTTCCTGCCAATCAATTGCTACCCGTGACCCCCCATGCCCGAAATGACGTTATCCCTCCATTTTGTTTGGAAAACGAAATTTCATTTTACTTTCGGCTACCGCATTGGCTGGTGAAAAAAACATTACCACCTTTACCAGTTTTCACACAAATCTGAGAATCAAATACATATAAAGCTAAAAGTATCGGTTTGATATGCTAGGTTTAAAGCTATCTTGTTTCATGTTTGAAAGGGTGAGGACGCGTGTTCTTCTCAGGCGGCCATCTTGAAAAAAATGGCTGCTGGTTAGTACTTTGATTTGTTTATTAATTATACAACTCGCTAAACACTTTGTTTTTTATTTATCTCAAGGGGGACTACATCTGGATCGAACCCATATCGGGTGGAGAATTCGATGTCGCCATTGGAGCCCGCGTATTGGCTGCGGATGGATCGAAAATTCGGGTCGTCGATGATGATAACAAAGTAAGCTAAATTTACCTGTAATTTGCACGTTTTTAATTAAAATTGCTCGTAAGTTTTATAATGTGGACCTCCATTAAGGAACAAAACGCATTTATTATCATAAAAAATAAATGCAAATTTTTGTTCTAAAAATGGTTCACTGGTTGAAAAGTACTGCATTTTCATAAGTGATAAGTGTAGCAGGACAACTCTGTCCAGAGGCTGACCAAATGTAAACGTGGGTTAAGCACTTGTATGATCGGCTATCAAACGCTTTTCAACAATTGATTTGGTCGAACTATACAGAACAGAATTGTGATTTTAGTTTTACAGTTTTATATTTTTATGAGTCTGTAGAATGTGTGATAGAAAACAAACGTCATATCCTCATACATCAAAACATTTGTTCATCGATGAGTAACCATGGGTGACTCTGAAATTGTAGTTAGAAAATTCCATGTAGCAAAAAACCGGGGAATTTTGCTCCTATTTGAACAACCATTATGGCAAACAAATCGGATGTACCTGTTGTTTCAGTTTCCTCTCCAAAAAAAATTTTCTTTCACTTGAAAATACTGTCCATGACATAAACTGTCCAGACAAAAACTGACACGAACTGTTTACACAAAACTGCGTCAATTTACAAAGCTAATGGTGTCAGTATCGTTTAGAGATCCTATTGCCTTTAAATATTTCAGATGTTAAAAACTTGGGGAATTTGTTATGAATAACATTTTGAAAAAAAAAATCCACAATGTCTGCAAAATGTAGAGGTTGAAATGTGAATTTTCAGTACATAATTATCATCAATGTGTAAAGTTTCGACCCATGCTCTAGTTTTCCAAAACTCATTTCTCAAAATTTATGTAAACTCGCAAACATAACGGCCTAAAATAATTTCTGAATCCCAAACTCTTTAAATGTTACAAACATTAACTATATGATCTAATTGGGAATCGATCAACCGAATAAGTACCATGCTGTGCTTATTTGTATTCGGATATAACTTACTAGGTTAAAATTAGTTAAACATGCAAATCGTTCTTATTTCCTCAAATAAAGAATTAAAAATGCACGTCATTCATTATCCATTCCTTTGACACGCATCTCGCTTCATTGAAAACTCTCCAGAAATGTTACCAAAACCTTAACTAGCCATGCATTAAGTATAACCTGATGACCATGAAATCGGTTTTCGGAGATCACTCCCGAAGGAATATCTTACTTGCTAGTCATAAACTAAGCAGCTGTCCTCAAGCATGTCGCGAAAAAAAAAAAGAAATATATAATCTGGCTTTTAATTGCCAGCAATTTTTGAAAATAGGAAGAATTTCAGCAGTAAACTATTTTTTTACATTCCGGACAAACCAAGACTTCCCACGATATCTTGGTGTTGCCATAATCAACCTGGTTGTCAGGGCCACGCTTGTTGAATTTCTAGAACTTTACACAGTTGGTGCATAATAAAATATTTTGTTTGTCACCCTCTTTAGGAACAGTACCTTAGTTCTGAAAGGAGGATCAAGGCAATGCACCCAACGTCTGTCCAAGGAGTGGAAGACATGATTTCGTTGGGGGATTTGCATGAAGCTGGAATCCTAAGAAACTTGTTGATCCGTTACAATGAAAACATTATTTATGTAAGTTTTCAGTTGCCGAATTAATCATTGATTATTGATGTTTGTATATATAATGCACCGAAGAGCGATGCCTTAAATCACATATGTGTAATCTTATATCGACCCTAAAGACCATGTTGTAGGCGATACCATGGAGAACAATAACAGCAAAGGGCCATTCATAAAGGACGTCCCCAAAATTCCTTCAAAATGTAACACCCTCTCCAAAACTGTGTCCATTTTAGCTCAGAGCCTCTCTCCTCATCCCCCCCGCCTCCCTCATGGACAGCATAGTAGTATTTTTGAAAAGTATAGGGTGTCCAGAAAATCTTTTAGAACATACATTAGGCCGTCTTATATATTGCCAAGCACCTGTCTTAATGACAATATTCCACGACATTTTTCCAGATTTTTCTGATTAAAGGAAAGTTTCTAATCTCAAAGGAAAATTCCAGCTTAAAATTAGTGTTTAACGCAAATTTAGGCATAATTCCCGACTTTCTCGAAATTTTAAAAATTAAGTATATTTGGGACTAAGTAAAACAGAAAAATGCCATCATTAGTAACGTCCATAATGGCTTCCATAATGATAGTTATTGACCAAATTATTTTTTAAACTTTTATTTTGTTCCTCAGAAAAGTAATATTGGGTCATTTATTTAAAAAAAACTTACATGTACAGGATCCATTTTGATGGTACTCAATCCCTTCCAGAGTCTTTATCATAATTTTTTGAGTACTATAGCTATTTATATTGTCTATACAAAAATGACACATGAAGATACAAATATTCCCAGCATGAGATTGACTAGTCAAATGCCTTTTAAATCTTCCTTTTGTTCCTCAGAAGACTAATTGGTAATTTTTTTTAAAGACTTACACAGGGTCCATTTTGGTGGCCGTCAATCCTTACCAGATTCTTCCTATTTATACAAACGAACAAATTAAGTTGTATCGTGACAAGAAGATTGGCGAGTTGCCACCACACATTTTTGCCATCGGCGACAATTCCTACGCAAGTATGAAACGTCAAATGCAAGATCAGTGCATCATTATCAGGTTAGTAAACAAATTGCGTTTTTAGCATGGTTTGATCAAAGATTCGTTTCTATGATTTTCTATATTTTTATTTTCAGTGGAGAGAGTGGTGCTGGAAAGACAGAGAGCACAAAACTTATCTTGCAGTACTTGGCAGCCATAAGTGGACAACATTCGTGGATTGAGCAGCAGATTTTGGAAGCTAATCCCATTTTGGAAGGTGGAGTAAATTAATGGGAAGATTAAGTATTAATAATATGAAAATATTAATCCTTGATATATTCCAGCTTTTGGAAATGCGAAAACCATACGAAATGATAATTCGAGTCGGTTTGGCAAATACATTGACATCCATTTCAACAAGCAAGGTGTGATTGAAGGAGCCAAGATTGAGCAATATCTTCTGGAAAAATCGCGAATCGTCAGTCAGGTATAAGCATTGAAAATAAGAAAGCCTTCAGTTGTTTGTTCAACAACGATTGAACGAAAATATTACTTTCATTTTCAGTCAAAAGACGAGAGAAATTACCACATATTTTACTGTATGTTGGCTGGTCTTAACAGTGAGGAAAAGCAGAAACTGGAGTTGACAGAAGCAAAAAAATACCATTACTTAATTCAGGTAATACCAGTTTTATTCCTTTATTTGTTGACTACACTGTGAGTCATAAAAAAGTAGAACCAAATACAAAAAACTCACAACTTCGTGAAAAATGCTTCGATTTAAATAAAATTTGGCACTTATATAGAACAATAGTGTAGAAACAAAAATAAATAATAAAATGTTTTCCGGTGGCCTTTACACAAACCCGGAGTCTAATGCAGCATTCTTTGATTGACGAATCGATTATACGCTGGTTAAGTTCAATCCAAGTTTTCTTAATTCGTAGTCTCAAGTCTTCGATATTATTAATATTCGATTCGTAAATCTTTTCCTGGAGAGCTCCCCAAATTTGTGGCTTTTCCCATTGTAGCAGTTAAACTGTTTCTCGAGCACGGTGAGCGGAAAAATGAAAAAAATCCGAGAAATTTATCACCGATTTTCTAAGTGTTGGGCGTTTGTGGAGGAGTCTTGCGAGTATGATTGAGTTAATCAATATGCAGCGCTACATATGTGTGGCAATGTTGAATCTCTTCTTATTAAAATCCCATTTAAATCGAAGCATTTTTCACGAAGTTGTGATTTTTTAATTGGGTTCTTCTTTTGGGCAAATCTAATTTTTTTGTAAATTTCTTCATGCATAGGGCGGTACGATTGCCTGTGACTCTCGCAACGATGTAGCAGATTTTGCTGATATTCGATCGGCAATGAAAGTGCTCATGTTTGCAGATGCGGAGGTTTGGGACATCCTTAAAATTTTAAGTGCACTTTTGCATACCGGTGACATTAAGTTTAAAGGTTTGTTTCAAATAAAATGAATTAACAGAAACAGTCAAAAATTGTGCAAAAAAAAAAAATCATTGCCAGAAAATACAGTGTCGGGTGATGCACTTGATTTCATCGACATCAAATAAAGTGTTGCTTTTATTATTTATAGCTTTGGTTGTTGATAATTTGGACTCTTCAGAGATAATCGATACTAACTGTGTGAAAAAAGCAGCCAAATTGCTTGAGGTGAGATTTAAAGTAGTCACAATTCTTTTTAAAACTTACTCTGACAAAAACACGTTTAAATTTTCAAGTCCCAAATTTTTACTCACAAGACTTGTTATCCATTATTTAATGCATATGGCAGGTTAACCTTCGTCTACTAACGGAGGCCTTGACCACCAGGACCATTTTTGCTCAAGGTGATGCCGTGGTAGCGCCCATGAGCGCCATTCAATCTCTTGATGTCCGAGATGCCTTCGTGAAGGGAATTTATGGTCGAATGTTTATTTGGATTGTATCAAAAATCAATGCTGCAATTTACAAACCCAAGGCATCCCCTAACCACGTCAGAGCATCAATTGGCGTTCTCGATATTTTTGGATTTGAAAACTTTAATCACAATAGGTAAGAATGCATATTACAATACATTGTTGAGAATCAGTTTTAGTAGAGAAGTTTTAGTATTCATTGATTGAACCAGACTTGGGAAAATTGCACTCTTGAGTAGGAGTATTGAATTTGATTACGATTGCAGTCGAATCATATACACTCTAAAGTATATATAAGTAGCGTATATGTAATCAGTAATCGTATAAATGAGTAATCAAACTTTGATACATTTTTACTCGTGAAGAAGTACAGATTACGAGTGCCTGTGGAATCGTACTCCATAGTATGAATTGTATCATAATCAGACTTAGGTAATTTGTACTCATGTATATGAGTACCAGTGGCGGCTCGTAGAAAAAATAAGTGGGGGTGCTGCGAGTACACTGAAAACTCAAAATGTGCAAAAAAGCACACAAAAATGTTTAAAAAAGTTGCTCACACATAAAAGTGTAAAATTACCTATTTTTATGTGCATTTCAACTGTGTTATATTGCATATAAAAATAGGTAATTTTACAGATTTATGTGTGCGCAACTTTTTTACACATTTGGTGTGCTTTTTTGCACATTTTGAGTTTTCAGTGTAATGCTGCGGAGTAATGCTGTGCTGATTACGAATATGGCGGATTTCAAAAGTATTGTTTAGGGAGCTCGATTTATTTTTAACATCGTAGGTTTTATTACAAACAGAAATAACCTTAGATAATCTTAGATATTAGCAAAATCTTAATAATTAAAGAAAAAAAGAACAGAAAATCCGATAACAAAAGGATCATAAGTTGAAATTTAAAAGTTAGGATACATTCACATTAGCTTTTAAGATGGCCCTCATTTCAAGTTACTCATTCTCGTTACTGAATTGTATTAAATGCGACTCAATCACTTAAAAGTAGTTCTATTCATACTCGATTTCATTGGTACTCGTAATTTCAGATCATGTTAATACTCAAGGACATTTGTAATCACCCATTGTGAGTACGTTTTTGTAATCGCGTGTACTCATACATTTTGAGTATATTTGCATTCAATTACTTTTGTCCTCAGTATTCTTTTACTCGTTACTCAAATGTATTCAATGTACTCAATTACCGCCCAACACTGGATTGAACTCAAGAATATAATCAGAAATAAAATTATTCATTTTTACTTACGGGTTGAGTAATCAAATGCATTCCTAAACTCCAAAATCAAACCAAATTAAGAAAAATATTGATTTCAAACATTCAAATAAAACTTTGGCCAATTCTTTGTGCCTAAAATGTATGTGTTGTATTGTATGTTTAAGTGTCCTAATTAAATACTTTTTAATCGGTTTCAGCTTTGAACAGTTTTGCATCAATTACGCCAATGAGAACCTGCAGCAGTTTTTTGTGCGACATATATTCAAGTTGGAACAAGAAGAATACAATTTGGAAGCCATCAATTGGCAGCACATTGAGTTTGTGGACAACCAGGACGCCCTGGACATGATTGCTGTGAGACCTCTTAACATCATGTCCTTAGTTGACGAAGAAAGCACATTTCCAAAGGGTACAGATCAGACCATGTTGAACAAACTACACATACAACATAGCTTAAATAGGAATTATTTAAAACCGAAATCTGACATAAACACATCATTCGGGCTCAATCATTTTGCTGGAGTGGTATTTTATGATACCAGAGGTACGCCTTCACTTAATTCTCTTGGAATCTTACCGCTTCAGAAAATTACAATATTTATTATTATTTTTGCAGGTTTTCTCGAAAAGAATCGTGATACATTCAGTGCTGATTTGGTGCAATTGATACATTCTTCAAAGAATAAATATTTGCTTCACATTTTCCACAAAGACATTGGAATGGTATACAAATTTCTTATTATGGGCCATTCAAGAAGGCACCATCCCCCTGTCCACATGGTGTTTATTTTAGCACTTTCTCCCCCTTCCTCATGGACGTCCTTATTTTTTTAAAAAAAAGTAAGGTGTCTAGAAAGTTTGTTGAAACATTCAATGGTACATCCTATAAATTTCCAAGATCCCACCTAGCTACCAATTTCACGACGTTATTCTAGGCTTTTCTGATTATCGGAAATTTCCTGAACTCGAAGGGAGATCCCATCATAAATTTGGTGTTTAACACAAATTTAGGCAGAATTCCCGACTTTACCGAGGTTTTAAAAATGCAAGTACATTTGGGACTGGGGACACATTTCTTCTGGTTTCCATTTCCCCTTTCACTGACCTTTAAAATTTAATTAAACAGAAAATCCGAAAACTGAAAAATGACACCATTAGCGGACGTCTACATAATTGTTTAACCCCCTCCTCCCCCTGTCCACATGCCGCCCCCTTCCTCCCAACTATCCCCTCTTGAGAACGTCTTTTTTGAATGGCCCCTAACCTTCATTCAATGATTTGAAACAAAAATTGGATTTAGGGGTGTTTACATGTAATATTTATTTGTCTTGCAGGGATCAGAAACTCGCAAGAAAGCCCCTACACTGAGCACGCAGTTTAAGAAATCCTTAGATGCCCTGATGAAAACGCTGGGCTGTTGCCAGCCATTTTTCATCCGTTGTATTAAGCCGAATGATTCCAAGCGGTCAAAGGTGAGGTCAAAGACATGATCTAAGCACTGCATTTTCTCATTACCATCCTAAAGATAAATTTGTTATTATCTTTGACCAGATTTTTGATCGCGAGCTATGCTGCAAACAATTAAGATATTCTGGGATGATGGAAACGATCAGGATACGAAGAGCTGGATATCCAATTCGGCACACTTTCAGAGAATTTGTGGACCGCTATCGGTTTTTAATCCGTGGAGTTGGGTCCGTAAATAAAATTGACTGCAAAGCCACCACCAGTAAAATCTGCTTTGCAGTTTTGGGCAAAACGGATTTCCAGTTGGGGATCAACAAAGTTTTTCTGAAGGTGATAATTTTTACCAAGGCCGTATATGCCCTCGCATTTTGAGGGTTAGGGTCCAAAATCTTGGGGTAGACTATTTTGTCTGTATATTTTAGAACGTCAGTATTATGCAGGGTCCGGGAGAGCCGAGAATTGGCCCGGGTGAAAATCGCACTCTTTTACCTTAGAAAAATATTACTTTTAATGCAAAATAATTGTTTTCTATAACAGAAAAATCGCATTTGTGATGCATAAAAGTTGCACTTTTACCTTACCAAAATCGCACTTTTAATGCAAAAGTGAAGTTCCACTTTTATATTTTGCCGAATCGGTTTGAAATTTGTAAAATTTCTTGGATTTTGGGAAAGGAAGGGAGGGAGGGGGAGGGAGAGGAATCTACCCACAGATCACCACCCACATATATGACCTTTGTTTTGCGCTTATGCGTGGAATATATCAGTGTCCGTTTAGAATGTTTACTGATCTTTTTTAAATAATAATATTTCAGGATGCGCAAGATTTGTACTTGGAACAGGAAAGGGACAGGGTTTTGACGAGATACATTCTAGTGTTGCAACGCTGCATTCGTGGCTGGGTATATCGTCGTCGCTTTCTCAAGATGCGTAAAAGTGCCATTATCATTCAAACTGCTTGGCGAGCTTACCAGCAGAAGAAACGTTTCAGGGCCATGCGCACTGGTTTTCTCAGGCTTCAAGCACTGGTCCGTGCTCGTGTGCTTTCACACCGATTTAAGCATTTGCGCGGACACATTGTGCGCTTGCAGGTGAGGATGAGGGAATCTCATACATGGTTATTGTTAGTTGGCAGTGGCGATTTGTCATTTTTTGACTAAATGTCTAAATTAAATTGTAGGCCCGATGCCGAGGTTACATTGCGAGGCAAGAGGATGTACGCAAGGTGAGGGCAGCCGTCAAAATCAAAGCTTGCATATGCCGCTTTATTGTCAGGAAAAGGTATAAGAGATTAAGGACCAGGCATAGAAACAAAGTGGAAATATTGCGTTTATGAAAAGAAGCAGCCTTTCGCAAGAAAATAAAACCCGAAAAAAGCTAAAGAAATGGGATTTTCAGAATTGTTTTACTGCCCAAAGTTACTGGTTTTAAAAAATACATACCTTTATTTAGCCATTGAGCATGCATACATTCGGCCGAAACCGAGACTTGGCAGAAACTGATATTTTTTACACTCGGCGCTGAAACAGAGTCTCGGTTTGTCCTTGCGCTGGACATATCTATCAATTACAATCTTTTGCGAGCACATGTGTAAATACACTGCAAACTGTAAATATGTTGTATATACATTATAGGAGCGGTTAGCCATTTTGATACGTGAAGAGCAAGAAGAAAATCGACTGCGTAATGAAACGGGTGTCCGTAATAATAAACTCATAAAAGGCGCAGATATAAAGAAGGATGTAGCTGAGGAAATAGGCGTGATGTTTGAATTTTTAGAAGATCTCGGTGTCAAATCTGAAACAGTAGAACGCCCGGACATGTTTAAAGTAAGTGATTTTCAGCCCCAATTTGTTGGAAAAGATGTCAAAATTAATTTAATTATTTTCTGCAGGATTTACCGAAGATTGATCCGAAAGCAATAGAGGACTTTAACAAGTCACCAGTCGTTTTTAAACAGCTAAACGAGGATGAATACAAAGATTTTAGATTTCAGAAGTTTGCGGCCACTTACTTTCAAGGAAACGTCAGCCATGCGTTCATGAAGAAGCCACTTAAACAATCTTTGTTACAGTTGCAAACCCAGGCAGACAGTATGGTGAGTGCACATTTTTTCACTGCAATACAGCGCTGTCAAAGACAAGATGTAATTAAGTAAAATATTTGTTTTTCATTAATAGGCTGCATTGGCTTTATGGATCACTATTCTGCGGTTCATGGGTGATCTTCCGGAGCCAAAGTTCCATACCATGGATCGCGATACCACTTCTGTGATGAGCAAAGTAACAGCAACTTTGGGACGCAGTTTTATTAAGTCCAAAGAGTTCCAGGATGCGCAGCTTATTGCGCAAGTTGAAAACACGGTATACAAAATATTCCAGTCGCCATTTTCTCAAAAGCGTTGAAAAAATTACTATACATGTACAGTGAATAACCGAAATGCTTTATTTATTTAATTTAGTTTTTTTTATTTGCAGCAAAGCCCATACAAAGATAAACCCCGCAGCATCCGTCACAAGTTGATTTCACTTACCCTGAAGCGCAAGAACAAGTTTACGGAGGACATTCGCAAAAAACTCCAAGAGGAAGATTACACCACGGAAAGTTACAACAGCTGGCTGGAATCGAGGCCCACATCCAATCTGGAGAAATTGCACTTTATTATTGGGCATGGAATTTTAAGAGCCGAATTGAGGTATTTTTCGGGAAGAAAACATTTCCTACTGTGGTGAAATACAGTTTGGCCAAGTTGTCTAATTCCCGACTTATATTGATGTATTATCTTCTAAAAAAAACAGGGATGAAATTTACTGCCAAATTTGTAAACAGCTGAGTAACAACCCTACAAAAAGTTCCCATGCTAGAGGATGGATTCTTTTATCACTGTGCATTGGTTGTTTTGCACCTTCTGAAAAGGTATAGAATTCTAGATTTAACACCTGAATAATATTTAAGACTACTGGCAAACGCATATTAAAGGCCCATACCTCACCGAGCATAGTTTGTGCAATGGATCTTTTACTTCTGAGTATGCTACCTACAATTGGAAATTAATTCAACGTGGTTAATTCCTTTAGTTTATCAAATATCTGCACTGTTTCATCCGAGAGGGACCACCTGGGTATGCACCATATTGTGACGAAAGGTTAACAAGAACATTTGCAAATGGAACGCGCAACCAGCCACCAAGTTGGCTGGAATTACAAGCAACAAAGTCCAAAAAGCCATTAATGCTGCCAGTAACTTTCATGGATGGTAAGGTCTCTCGGATTGTGTAAAATGTTAGGTTTATAGACAGGTGTAATTGTTAATCAGCAAAATATCTTTTCTAGGTACTACTAAAACTTTGCTGGCAGATTCGGCGACAACAGCCCGAGAATTATGCGATCATTTGGCTGAGAAAATAGGGCTGAAGGACCAATTTGGATTTTCTCTGTATATAGCTTTGTTCGATAAGGTTTCTTCGCTCGGAAGTGGTGGTGATCATGTGATGGACGCCATATCTCAGTGTGAACAATATGCCAAGGAACAAGGAGCCCAAGAGAGAAATGCACCCTGGAGGCTTTTCTTCAGGAAAGAAATATTCTCGCCTTGGCACGACCCGGTCGAAGACCTGATTGCTACCAATCTTATTTATCAACAGGTCGTACGAGGAGTAAAATTCGGAGAATACCGCTGTGATAAGGTAAATAGTTGTTGGTTGCTTGCAATAATTCCTTTGGACTACTGTAGAATGGAGCAGAAAATTCTACGGTTTTAATTTTATATGAACCAAATAAAATAAGGAATCTTTTTACTAAACTCAGGAGGAAGATTTGGCGATGATTGCTGCCCAGCAATATTACATCGAATTCGGCACTGAACTTGTGGCCGATCATTTGCTGGGATTACTTCCAAATTACATTCCAGATTACTGTCTGCAAGGTGGAGAAAAAAGTATCGAGAGATGGGTCAGTTTAGTCATGAATGCCTATAAAAAGGTAAGGGACACCTCCTGTATCAGCAAGTGCATCCATGTATATGCTATATGTCATTTGTTTTTATACAATGTTTTTCTATAATTTTTTAGAGCTATTACTTCAAGGAAAAAGTTGGAGCTCAAAGGGTTAAGGAAGATATTGTGAGCTATGCCAAGCTTAAGTGGCCGTTGCTATTCTCCAGATTTTACGAGGCATTCCGCTATGCCGGTCCTAATTTGCCCAAGAACGACGTTATCATTGCCGTTAACTGGACCGGAGTTTATGTTGTGGATGACCAGGAACAAGTTTTGTTAGAACTATCGTTTCCCGAAATCATGTCGCTCATCAGTCAAAGGTAAGTTGTAATATTCCTCTCGGAAGACTGTGCGTAAATGTTGAGACATGTTTATAACAAAAATTTGTTTTGTAGAACCAATAAAGTATTTGTCCAGACATTCACTTTATCCACCGTCAGAGGAGAAGAGTTCAGTTTCCAGTCGCCAAATTCAGAAGATATTCGAGATTTGGTCATTTATTTCTTAGAAGGCTTGAAAAAAAGGTCGAAATTTGTTGTGGCGACTCAGCCTCACAAGGCAGCAGGTATACACACAAACTGATTTAGAAAAAACTGATTTATGGCGTAATTTGAATTAAATAAAGGCTTATGATAAACTACTAAATTATACTGAAAAATATCACATTGTTGCTTAATCGGTGTTGACAATTTGTTTTTAATATTTCAGAAAACTCAACATTCTTAATTTTCAATCAAGGAGATTTGATTACCTTAGAAGGTAACGTTACTGGCGAAAATGTCATGAATTCTGGCTGGTGTGTGGGAATGTGCGAAAGAACTGGAAAAAGGGGAGATTTCCCAGTCGATAACGTTTATGTCATTCCAACTCTTACTAAACCTCCAAAAGAAATCATTGTAAGTTTTGCCGTAACTAAATGCTTCATCAAGTTCGAACTGTTTTTCATAACTGGAATTTTTACCTAGGCACTTTTCACCGGAGAGGGTGCAGCAAACGGAAAGCGCTTATATACCAACAGTCAAGTCAACGGAACGGATCCTCAAGAAAAACCACATACGTTGGAAGATTACGCAATCGATCATTTCCGCCCTCCACCTAAGCGCACACTAAGCAAAACCTTAACTCTGACTAATGCAAAGCGAAGGGGCAGCGATGAAATTTGGAGGCACACAAGAGAGCCGCTGAAGCAGCCGCTGTTGAAGAAATTAATTGACAAGCAAGAAGTCACTGAAGATGCTTGCTTCGCCTTTGCTGATATCCTTTTTTGCAAAAATAATTAGTTACATTTTTACGATAAACATGTTTTCCTCGCTTTCTGCATGCTAACTTTAGTATTGTTTTATATGTATTTTCCTTAACCTATTTCCTCACCTATTTTGAAATATATGGGAGATTTACCATCGAGGCGAACCAGAACCGGAAACGAGTTAACGGATCAGATTTTCGAAGGACCGCTTAAATACGTAAGCATCATTTAGATATTCCGTATCTTGGTGAATTATACCAAAAAATATAAGTTGTGTATTTAAAAAAAATCTTTTTTAGGAAATTTTACGTGATGAGGTTTACTGCCAAGTCATGAAACAGCTGACAGAAAACCGAAACAGGTGGGTTCGGCTGCAAAGTTTACCAACTCTGTTAGTGTTAGAAAACTACTTGCAATTCTTGTGTCTGAATACAAAAAAAAACTATTCGCAGGTTAAGTGAAGAACGAGGTTGGGAGTTGATGTGGCTGGCTACGGGTTTGTTTTCCTGCAGTCAGAACCTTTTGAAGGAATTAACCATGTTTTTGCGAACAAGACATCATCCTATTGCTACCGACTCCCTGCAAAGGCTACAAAAAACATTGAGGTAAGAAATACGAAAGGTGTTTGAATTGTTGTGTGGTTCCCATACATATTTTAATTGTATACATCACCTTTGATAAATTTTCCTCTCGTAGAAATGGACAGAGAAAATATCCGCCTCATCAGGTAGAGGTAGAGGCGATTCAGCACAAAACAACTCAGATATTCCACAAAGTTTATTTCCCAGATGATACAGATGAGGTACAAATTGCTTTATTGGAGCAGTCAATGATCACATTTCATGTCATGAGCTAGTTTTCCATCATCTAAATGATAATATAATCACTTAGGCCTTCGAAGTGGATTCCAGTACTCGAGCAAAAGACTTCTGTTATAACATAGCCCAGCGTTTGAACCTTAAGTCATCGGAAGGATTAAGCTTATTTGTTAAGATTGCTGATAAAGTCATCAGTGTGCCAGAAGGAGACTTCTTCTTTGATTTTGTGAGGCATCTGACGGATTGGATTAAGAAGGCTAGACCTAATCGAGATGGTAACTCTATGTTTACAAATTCAAACTCAAGAAACAACTCAAATTTGGATTTACTCGTGATCTACAGACCTCTATTTGTCTTTTTCTGAAAATAGGAGTAGCCCCGCAGTTTACGTATCAAGTATTTTTTATGAAAAAATTATGGACTAACACCTTACCTGGTAAAGATCGAAATGCAGACATAATTTTCCACTATCATCAGGTAACGCAACCGGCAGACTTATTTATACTTAATAACGTGCACTGTATAGTTTTAAAGTGTAAGACTATATATATATTCTTAAAATATCTAGGAACTGCCAAAGTTACTTCGCGGTTATCATAAATGCACCAAAGACGAAGCAGCTAAATTGGCCGCACTGATTTTCAGGGTTCGTCATGGGGAGAACAAGCAGGAGCTTCAGACCATACCGTAAGAAATAAAAAAATTCTTATATTATCATTAACTTTTAATTCCTTTTTTAACATAGCTTGTTACCTGGCATAATTTAAATAAAGGACGAATATTTTTTGTGTCGAAATCCTACAAAAAATGTGTACAAATTCGTGATTTCTTTGGGGCCAACTATTCCTATTAATTGAATTGTTATCCTTGACAGACAAATTCTAAAAGAATTGCTTCCAGGAGATATGATTAAACTCCAAAATGCAAATGACTGGAAGAGGGTAAGGATTTTCAGGACATTTAATGATACTTCGATAAAGTTTTATTCAATTACATCTTCTAACCTTTATGCATCTCTAGGCCATCGTAACAGCATATAATGAAAACGCGAGCATGAGTTCCGAGGATGCGAAAATAGGATTTTTGAAAATCGTCTATCGTTGGCCAACATTTGGATCTGCCTTTTTCGAGGTTAGACAAACGACCGATCCACATTATCCAGACCATCTTCTAATTGCCATCAACAAGCAAGGAGTCAGCCTAATACACCCTCAAACTAAGGTATGTTTATTATCAGGCAAAATCTTATAAATACCTTTGCAGATAAGTGGACGTAAAGTGTACGCTATCTCAATACATCGAAACCTCGATGCGCTTTTTTTGTAGAAAATTACACGCGTTTATTAAAAGGTTAATAAATGCAAATACACTGAGTCACAAAAAGCAGAACCCAATAAAAAAATCACAACTTCGTGAAAAAGGCTTCCATGATATGTAGCACTTGCATAGAAAAATAGACTATGTACAAAAATGAAATACAAAATGTGCTTCAAATGTTCTCCGGTGGCCTTAACACAAGCCCGGAGTGTAACGCGGCATTGTTTGATTGACGAATCGATTATACGCTGGTTGAGTTCAATCCAAGTTTTCTTAATTTGTAGTAGATATTATTAATCTTTGATTTGTAAACTTTTTCCTGGAGAACTCTCCAAATTTTGTAGTCAACTGAATTCAAGTCCAGGCTGTTTGGTCACTTTCGTGGCCAGTGATTGGGTTCGAAGAATTGTGGAGTTTCCCGTTGCAGCAGCTCAACTGTTCTCGAGCACGGCGACTGTGAGCAAGCACCGTCTTGTTTAATAATGAAAAAATTCGAAATTTGTCGAATGTCCGGAAGACGGTTTTTATTTGTTCCTGCACTATTGTTCTATGAAAGTGCCAAATTTAATTTAAATGGAAGCATTTTTCACGAAGTTGTGAATTTTTGTTATTGGGCTCTACTTTTTTATGACTCAGTGTACAGAATTTTTAAAAAAAAATTATTCAGTACCTACAGTTTGTTTTCAAGTACGGTACGTACGTATGTATACTTTGGCTCAGCGTATACGCACAGCTCGGATAATCAAGGTTCTTCTGTATTTACAAAGGACTTTATGCACGGAACACTATTATTGTGATACAAAAATGTCGTTTTCTGTGTAGGATGTTTTAATGACGCATCCCTTTACCAAAATTTCAAACTGGAGCAGTGGAAACACGTACTTTCATATGACCATTGGTAATTTAGTAAAAGGATCAAAACTTTTATGCGAGACCCCATTAGTAAGTTTCAAAAATACATTTCTCTCAAGTATACAGTTTTGAATGTCAAGTACCCGAAATGAGTTTAACAAATCGTTAATCTTTCAGGGCTATAAAATGGACGACTTACTGACATCGTACATCAGCCTGATGCTGACTAACATGAACAAACAGAAGACATTGCGAATCAAATAAAATGTTGGGATAGCATGATAAAAAAGGGAATAATTCGAGCAGCTTTTTAGTCCATATTTATGAAATAATGTTTCTGAAATGGAAACAAATACTGGAACTTGCGTTTTTAGGCATTGTTAATTCATGAAACAGGTTCAGGATTTTAAGAATTTTAGGGAGCAATTGTAAATATTATAGTATTGCTATCGAATATAGATCAGGCTATGTTCTGTTGATGGAAGTGATTCCAGTGAAGAATTGTGTTAATTATTGATGTTGTTTTAGTGCTATCGGGACATATGACTGAAGTGTGAGATAGAACGAGTGAATTGTGGCTGAATTTAATAACATTTACAGCTAATTCGGTGGCTATTTAGTGATTTTTATTTAAATGAAGTGGTGTGCCATTAAGTTGTTGAATTTATTTTTAATTTAACCAGCCCGCTGAATATTAAAAATACATATTTTAAATTTCATTTTTCTGGAGACCAGAAAAAGTTAATTCCTTTTGTTGGTTCTGGTTTTGCAATCGACGGATCATTTCATGGCAAAATAAACTTAATTATATTTTTTGTTTGTTATTTGTCAGACATACAAATGTTTAGTTTGGCACAATAAAGCAAATAATAAAAGAATATTTTATTCATAGTAAAATCTTTTAGAAACTATTTTCTATAAATAGTGTGCATAATCAGTGAGTAATAAGTAGCATACATTCGTTGATGTTTAAAAAAAAGTATGGGGAAGCTGCAGAACAACTGAAAATGTTCCATTAAACCAAATTTGAATAAGGGGCCATTAAAAAAGTTCGTCCGCTGTTCACATGGTGTCCATTTTAGCAATTGAAAATCTTCCATTATCTATGTGATTTTAGCACATTGGCAATAGACGACTTGTGGCAATATCCACAATTAAAGCGTAGTTAGTCCAATTCAAATTTTGAAAATATGTAATTTTTATGTAACTTGCAAAGGAACTAATTAATATTGTTTTTAGAAATTTCACCCACAGATTAAGAAAAATAATGCTACGAAATACAATATTTGTTTAAGGATATTTAAAATATAGGTTTTGATCTAACTTTCAAAGCCTAGTTTTGAACTCAGTTGCTCAGCTCGGGTGGGATACTGCAGAGATGGATCGTGTAGACCTGGCCGGTACACATCCGGAAGCGGGTAAGACTCCTTCATCGGAGTCCCCATTGTGGGGGGCATCGACGGCTCCTCACACCCGGGCGTGGGTATACCCTACGAAGCTCTGCCTTGGCAGGGTGGAGGGTACTCAAAAAAGAACCCACGGTGAGCATGCAGTAAATTGTGCTAATTACGGCATTTGTTCAGCTCATTTATGCTATTTTGAATTGGTTTCAATTCTTGTTTCAATTCAACTTTTCGCACAATTTGTATCGACTCTTCTGGACATACTGCTCACCCATGACACTGGGTAGCGCTCACTATGCGAACAGGTGGTGCTTACATACCCCAGCACAGCTGCGTATAAAAGCAGCTCGAACAGGCAGCTAAAGGTACAATTTTTTAATTTGTATTTGTTGTTTTTGTTTTCATGTCTTGTGTTACATCTTGGTTGAAGATATACTTTTCCAATCTCGAGAGCTATTCGGATAGGAGTAAACGAAGAAAAATTCGCAAAGGCGTGTTTGCATGGTTTAATTATTACTAGAATCAAAAGTACTCTTATAACTTTGAAGTAAAAATTGCGCATTGTATGTGATTCCCATGAAAGCAATGATAGTGATGAATCTGTTGACGAATTCTGCAAGAAAAATCCAAAAAAATGCATCTGAAGGGCCCAAAAAATGCATTTGAAAATGAGCACAAAGGGCCCAAATTTTTCTTTTTCATTTTTGGGGCCCTTCGGAGACGTTTTTCGGGATTTTTCTTGCAGAATCCAAATCATAATAACATGAACTATCAATATTCGCAATTATAACCCACAATTTCAAAAGTCGAATTTTCACTCATTTTTGAAAAAACCGTAAGGGCATTTTTTCAAAAATGGGTAAAAATTCGACTTTTGAATTTGCGGCTTATTATTGCAGATATGGATAGTACATATTATTACAAGTCGGATTCTGCAAGAAAAATCCGACAAAATGCATCCGAAGGGCCCCAAAAATGCATTTGAAAATGAGCACGGAGGGCCCACATAGGAGTTAGAAAACGTGTAAGTCTGTGGTTGTGGTGGCCGAGTGGTTGTGTGCAGGGTCATGGAGATCATGTGGATTGGCGGCGGTGCGAGTTCGAGTCAGGGCGTGGACTTGCACGTTTTTATATCGATACGTGCATGTAGAAAATGAAGCATAAATAGGAGTTTTCTTCATGACCTTCGCGCTAAGCCACAAGTAAGTCCAAGCTCTGACTGGAATTCTCATGAACACCACCAAAGTG
>JAQGBW010002173.1:0-21036 GCA_034698625.1 Julus scanicus
AAAGTTGCAAGTGTTTTTATTTTGTCAATTTGTGAAATTTTACTGGTGTCCCATCATTTAAGTTGACCACTGTATATTGCAATTAATGTTTGACGTTTATATTGGATATTTATCTACTTAACCTCATGCTTTTCAACATTTATTAGAATTCAACTTTCATAATGGGAGCGTATATTCAAGATTTGCCAGAAGAGAACAAATTTCTCAAATCAATCCTTTCTGGAATCAGTTATTACCATTTTCCTTTGCTTTTCTTAAGATATCTTTCATAACATTTCATTAAATAGAATTATAAACCTGCTGGAAATATTGTGTTGTTTTCATCTTTAGTGCTAATTATAGATTATTGGAGGAATGTACACAGTCGTTATTCAAAACTTGCTCACCAATTTGGAAATGTGCGTTCCCTTTTAAATATACACTCGTACTTAGTTTTACGGCCTAGATATGTTGGCCATAATAAAAATCAATTCTTTCTGCATTGTGATTTTCATGGCATTCTTAAACTAAGTGAAAACCAGAAGTTGTTTTATTGTTAGTCAAATCCGATCTTGTTTGTGCAAATTGGGGTAACTTGCCACATTTTATAATTTCAGCATTTTTTTAAACTGTAAATCGAAAAAGTGCTACAATTAAAAAAAGCCGTACACTTGGCTATGGCAACGTACCACCAGAAGAGAACAAAGCCTACCTAGCAAGTCAAAGTCTTTTATTAATTCTAGTGCTCACCAATCATTGCACAAATGAGAAATTCCCAAATGAAAATTGTTAAAATTTAGTAATGACAACTGATAATTTTCAATACATTTTCTTATTTGTACCAGACCATAAAAAATGTTATGTGGTAAAATGAAAGAGCCCTTTCGTCAATGTTTCTTGGAGGATATTTCACATTACTTGTAGGAAAAGTATTTG
Source organism: Julus scanicus (assembly GCA_034698625.1). Lineage (NCBI taxonomy): Eukaryota > Metazoa > Arthropoda > Diplopoda > Julida > Julidae > Julus > Julus scanicus. Next base: position 916 of record JAQGBW010002173.1, read on the forward strand.
CACACCAATTGCTCATCAGCATTGGCTAATATTGCAACAGGAGGTCGGAAGCTGGAGGCGGCAAACATTAATGGCAGCCACTAAAACAAAAGAAAGACAAATTAGGGTTATCAGGAGGTGCAAGGATAGATATTATGGGTATAAAGGACGCAACATTTTCAAGAACCTCACTCAGCCTTTGATTCTCGAGTCAAGCACATAGTCACGTAGTCCCAACTTTAACGATTCTGAAATGTAGGGTGTCATCTCAAGCTTTAGCTTAAGCTTGAGATGCAGCTTACAAGAGATAAAGCTTGCGCTTCAGTTTTTTGACCAAGTGTGGTACGGGCCATAGTGATGCTTAGTACTAAAATTTTCTAATTATGACCGAATGTTATTTTATTCCCGCAACATTCTTGTTGTCAGGTCTGCCATTTTTTGATTATGCCTATAATTTTTATTTTATATGTACTCTCATGGTACTTACCAGAGTAAGCTCCAAATTTCTCGCATTAACAGTAAAAATATCTTCGCATCGTTCTTCTATGGATTTCTTTGGGGGGGTTTGCAACAGGAGGTAGAAGGCTGGACCGCTGAAACAAAAATAAAGACGGAAATTAGAGTTATCACTTACATACTGATTTCTATGTGAAAGTGTTGGCTATCCCTTAAGACACATGATATCAATCAGGTCGTCCAAGAAATGATCTGGAATGGTCATTTCCTTTGCCTTAGGATAGATATGGGTATAAAGGACCCAACATTTTCGAGAACCTCACTCGGCATGATATTTTCGAGTCAACTATGTGTCTCGCTATGCAATTGTCTATACATAGTCTTTAGCCGAATCCCAACTTTAACAATTCTCAAATATAGATTTGGTTCCCTGTAGTATCGTGAGCTTCGCCTTTACCACCATCGGACACAGTACTCAATGGTTGTGAGGACAGCATCCTCCCAATTCAGATATCCTTCAACTAACCATGCGCATATGGACCCCCAATACCACTCAGTCAGAATTCCACACCAGGAGTCAATCCACCACACGGAACAAGGTCTCAGAATCGGCTGAGACGCGTTCCATGTGGATTGCTCGGACGTGCAACCACAATGCCTACAGGCCTGGAATCAACAATGTTAGCACCAGAAGTATCAGGAATGCTCAAAGAATCTTACCGCATGGTGCAGATCTTTGCCCAGATACCAAAGTTCACGGGTAAACACAGAACATTCAATAACTGGATAGATCAATTTACAAGTGTGGCGAATTGTTTTCACATCACTGAGCAACAGCTTAGAGCATCGCTCTTCTGGCTTTTGCAAGATGAAGCGCTCACATGGTAGAGAAACATAGAGGACAAACTACTAATCTTTCACTCACATCCTCCTCCATATGAGAGGAAGGTTTGGCAACCACGAGCCTGTCCATCTCAAGAAAGAAAAAAATTCAAAAACAGAGACAAAGACGTGGTCAGAACGCTTGGGAGCACATTTAAATGGACATCACATACCACTTTTTTTGGTCACTTCAGGGAATTCCAAACATCCCCCTAAAAAAAACACGTCGACAACACTAAAGTTACATACATAACAAATTTAGCAGGAAAAGTAAATACAGATTATGGCCTACTAATTGTGCAACAGCCCCATTGGGATCTGGTAAAAAACTGTCCAAATTCCTGTATCAGATCTTCCTGATTTTGAAACAGCTTTGCAACTTGCTGATACACTTCTGCTTCTGTCAATGGTTTGATACCAGTAGTAACCCCGTCTTTGATGTTTTGTTGCTCTTTTTGGTATGTGCGCAATATGTCCAGGAACTGCTTGTATATATCAGGCTGGCCTTGAAAACGATTCTATAGGTAAGATCAACACACACAAAAAGTTAAATTAAGAATACCACTGAGATTCTGGCTAAATTCAATTTAAATTACACAAAAGTGCAATTTCAAACATACCTTAATTTTGTTGATATAATTGGCGGCAAGGTTGGAGTCCACAGGCTGACTTGTCTGTTGGGCCTGAGGGGGTTGTGCCTGGATAGGTGCGTTCGATGGTGAATGTGAAGTAGGACTGTTAATGTAGCAATGCGTATGCAATGGGGGAGAAGGCTGGGACTGTGCAGCTGATGTTGGAGATGTATGATGGCCAGACTAGAAACAAAATGTCAATCAACGGATTAAGTTATGTAGTCATACGAATCAGTAGATAAATAGGGAGTGTACAAACCAGCTATAATGCCAATCATTTCTTAATTATTATTAAAACCTAAACTAATTTTGTGTCAGTTGGACATGCCATAGTACAAATTCACATGCTGTATTTTATCAATGGTACTTTTGAGCACATTGACATTTAATTTGAAGTTATACACATTCATTAAAAAAAAACATTTACAGTGGAATCGGTGCTTCACGAACGATGCCTCTCAGTTCACGAACGCATTTCTCTGGAGCACCAATCAAAGGTCAAAGTTTCTGCAATTGTTTTACTAGTTCCAGCAGAACATCTCTGTTACGGACAAGTTTTACTACATACAAGAAACATCAAAAATGTGTTATGTAATGGATGACATTCCATTGATGACATCGATTTGAGACTTAAATCATAATTAACAACAGAATACAGTATAATAATGCCAATTTTCATAATGGAAACAATGTTTGCTTAAGTAAATTTCTTAATAAGCAGAATCTACATATATGAACTTGATTCACAGCAACATCAGCACGATAACACCACGTGGGTTTCTTTATTTCCTATAATGTTGGAAATCATGGATGTATATATTAAACTGCTTTCTTCTAATATTACTGTTATATTTATTTCCTGTCTCACTATGTTATTTCTACACAAAAGCAATAACATGTAAAAAAAAATCTAGGACAAAGAACGCATAATTTGGATTTACGTTAATTGTAACGGGAAAAATTGATTCGGATCACGAACTTTTTGGTTCATGAACAGGGTCAAGGAACGGATTAATTTCGTAAATAGAGGTTCCACTGAATTTCAAAATAAATGCTTGGATTAACACGTTGCCTGCCAAATAATTCATTCATAGCTGGTACCCAGTGTAATTCACTAATCATTACTGTACTCACAGGTACCAAATGTAAACTGTTAATAGTGGCATTATACCAGTGATTAGGAATCACATAATAATATGCAACTGGCATTGGCCAAAAAAGTGCAAAAATTAATGCAAACAAATTGATGATGCTGAGTCATGTTATGAAGAAATGTAAGCTACTGAAAGATTGCCTATAGTAGTAATTATAGTATTATACTGTTTCTAACTTGCTACCAGTTTTTCGTTGCATGATTTTGGTAGGATTTCCAGGTGCTACACCTATCATTGGCTTCTAAAGTGTTGACATCTCAAACTACCAGTAGTACCTTGAACCCTGCAATTATGCAACCTATTTGAATTTCCAATTAATAGAATTCAATATACAAAATAGAAAATTTTCAATAGAAACACCATGATATACGTTATAGAAGCATATGAAATTATTAGTTTTTGAATGGGTCAAAAGTTCATATTTGTATCATTGAGGCAATAAAAAACATTTATCAATACAGGTAAAATACATGTAGGCCATGACAAAAAATTGAATTGATATAATCAAGGCAGCACTATTTGTACAACTCTGCTCTTGTTGATGACAAAACTGTATTTATTACCTTCCAGAAAACAAAAAAAAAATTTACCTTAACTGGGAGAGAACTGGGCTGATGACTATGGGCATTTGCAGTTGGAGGTGCTGGATGTAAAATAGTAGGATTTAATGAGCCAGTCATGGAAACATTAACCTGCTCATTAGCTTGCACTTCCATTTTATACCCAAGAGGAAGAAACGGTTTGAAACCAACAATAAGTTCAGGATGGCCTTTGAAAAGGTGAGACACACGAGCAATGACGCCAGGTGTATCAATACTGAAAACAAAAGGAATCCATCATAAGTAAGACTTCCAAATAACTACCAAAGACAAGATTTAGGATATGCACGTGATCATGCAAAACTAATACTAAATCACAAAAAAAAGCATTTTGCAATCTGCAAAGAAAAAAAGGTTAGTTCAAACTTGTTAATAAGAAAACTTTTGGATTCTCAAATTATTCTGGGAGCAGGGAGCAGAGAGGTTTTTATCAGCACATGAATGCTGTGTTTTTCCAAGAACATTTTCAGCTCCTGAACATCGCTTTAGAAATCGAATTTACAACAATTCGTATATTTGGTTTTTTCATAAATTTAGCCTTAATTTATAACTACAAACAGACCAATATTTGCTGCCTCCATGGATTAAACAAATCTTGTGTTTTCTACTGAACGTTGATGTCCATAATCTATGGCAGGGTTTTCAGCCTTATCAGCATATTGCACACTGAACAAGGAGCTAAAATATCAAGGCAAACCATCAATTTTAAGTTTTTACTTTCAGGAAACCTGTAAATTAACATAAAATTGTTTTTTTTTAATTCATCTACTTCCTCTCATGGCACACCAGTTATAAATTACCCATTAAACTTGAATTTAAAATGATGGAAGCATTTACACAGAATGGAAAATAATGAAAAAATTTTAACACAAAAATAACTAACTACATTAAAATCAGTCAGTGGAGAGAAAAAAAAAAAAAAAAAAAAAAAAACACAAACGACTAATAAAACAAATGTTATGAAAAACAAAATTCCCTTTGGAAGACTGGGTTGCCAGACAATTCCAAGGAGACCTAGCGACAATAGATTCTCAAAGAATGTCATGCAAAGTAATATACAAATAAGTGATTTACCTCTTCGATCTGAACTCCTTCAAGATATCCAAAAAATCATTGTAAACCTGTGACTGGCTCCCAAACTTAAACTTGACTTGATCTAAATAAGATAACGCATCCTTCAATGTAAGCCGCTGAAACTGCTGTTGCTGCTGCTGTGGTTGGGGCGGCCCTATTGCAGTGTTCGACACGGTAGGTGACTGGTGCAATGTCGGCACTGCATGTGCATGGTGCAGGTGTATCCCTGCTGTATGTCCAGGACCAGACAGACTAGGGCCACCTTGAGAGATGCCCGACGTCATCTGATAGCTCGGCATCGGGAACTGTAAACTACTTTGCATGCTCTCCGTTTTAACCACTTCGGGGTAATTGTGGCTAGGAGGCTGACCTGCCAACAGAAATGTGTCATTATAAATATGGTAACTACAAACGTCTCACTTTTACAGGGTTGTAGCACTTTATCGAAAAGCTCCTCCTGTTTAAGATATACCAAAACCATTCACAATTTAATCATCTCAACCTCAAATATGAATTTACAATAAGTTTTTATATCATGCTCAATTTATTTTGTGCAGATTTCCATGATTTCAAAATAGTGTAACAACCCCGTTCAGCAAATGCCAGAAAATCGCCTGTCATAACTCCCCCTCCCTTAATACACCAGTATTATTTAAGGCTTTTTTAAGTATTAATGAGAGTAGAGTGCCTACCTCCACTGTTTTAAAATAAGTGGCCAGGGGCCAGAACAATATGAAAACGCCCCATTTCCCTCTATTACTCTGTGTGGCACCAAAAGTACTGCTTACAATGTCTTGATTTTTATCAAGACGACGTTTCATATGCTTCAGTCACATCGAGGCTGAAATGCAGTATCGAAGAAAAATTTCAAGACGTATTCATGATGTATTTTAAAATATTTACCTGGCATTTGTCACAAAGTTGATGAAGCTTATTGCTTTTCTTTAAACCTATTCAAGGTAAAAGTACAATTAATATTGACATTTTCATCATATACTCTTTAAATTACAAGATTGTGCATAATTGGAATGTGGGAATATCATTCTTTCTGCCTGACTATAGAACAGTGCAAACTTTGAAGCCAAAGAGACAAACGCGAAGTTCATTTATCAGAAGATTAAATTTTGTTGACAAGGTGATTTTATGCATTTTTTGACACATATATCCCTCATCCCCCTGCACAGATCGATACATTTCAGAATCATCGCTGAAAATGAATTTGAATTCAGTTCTCATTTAGCATTAATGCTGCGTAACTGTTTCAAAAGGTAGGTTGAACAGACAGCTATCTACCCCATACTTACGGGTACGTCATCCCAAGTGACCGACTTAAAGAATCTGTACACATATAAAATATACTCTTTGTGACCACTTTTTTAAAGAAAGTTCATTATGATTATTAAAATGTTTTGCATAATGAAATCTTAAAGGAGTTGGCAACCACAGATTTTGACCATGTGGAGGTAACTTGATCATGTTCAATAATACTAGCTCTCCTGTAAAATCGTATTTCGTAAATATCCGTTCAAGAAATACCATAAAGAAATTTTTCACATAAAGGATCTTTTCGAGACTAATTAATGTTTCCAGACGATTAATGATATCAATCATGCAAGACGTGAAACAATGAGACATGTCAGCACGCTTTAACTTACACTTTTAGCCTAGTCTAGGAGGAGTTGGACGTCTTTCCTAGGCAATCACAAGAAGAAGAAAGCTGGTCAGCAGCATGGGCAAGACATCCACTGGACCATAGCCCCCTATATATGTATATAGGGGGCTATGCTTAAACCAATCGCGATCGTCGATCCATATCACATGGGATACACAGATGGTGGCGGCCCCACACATGTGGCATTTGTCAAGTACTTTGTCAAATGCCGCATGTGTGTATCGGACACTCGCCTATTTGCCCAATACTTGGCTTGTCCCACTAAAAGTCGGTATTTATCCCAAATCAAAGTGGGCCAATGTTTACGAGTGGTATACCAGAAAAAGATAATAATTTATGAATGAAACGATACCTTATCTGATTCATCATCAGTTTTCTACAAAATAATGTTATTTTTGCGGTGAATTAAGACGATCAAAGATTAAAAAACTATGTATAGGTTAATTGATAAGATCGATGACGATACCTTCGCCATGGATGTTCTACCACTAAGGAGGCAGTGGTTCTACTGAAGCGGATTTTACCGTGAATCGCCTGTAGGATCTACTATATGCTACGGACAGAATGGCACACTAGTGTTTATTGGTCAAGTTTGAGGCTCTCGGGTTGAAAGGAGTTTTTTTATTTATCTATCAATCTATCTTCGTATTTCGATTAAACTTTAAATTTTTACTCACTGAAAATTTGTTATAGGTGTTTTATATACAAGTCCGCATTCCCTTGCATTTATTTGTGTTTTTGAGCATCTTTTCTATAGTATATTATCCCACTATGTAATAAAATAATTGTAACTTCAAACATGCACAAATACATCTTCAATACAACAATTTGTGTATGTTATCAATACTATGATAAACAATCTTAAATAAAATACTTACAAATTGTTTAAAATTCGAACCTAAATTTACCCCGTTGCTAGCTGCACTGTATAGCATCTCAACGTCCTTTAAACAGAGCGTCGTCTAGCCTTTTTCACTCTGGAATGTGATGATGCTGGAAAACATGGCGTGATACATCTGTTTCGACATTACGAGGTAGTTTATTTCTTCTTCCTGTTCAGATAAACGATGAAAAAGTAAATTATAAAGTTGATTTGATATACAAGATACTTCTGATTTATGTATCTAATAACTTATTTGAAAATTAGTATGGAAAAAACACGTAAGTTGGGTGTGTCATGTCAGGGTTCAATGAAATACGTGTCCCATTACGAAGCAATATATAGTGTTTATGGTGCATTGCTTCAGACGTTAGATAGAAAATAAGCTTGTTTAATTGATTTACAGTTGTAAAGTAGGTCTTATAGACAATTCTATTCATTCTTTTTGAGCTGACATGTTCTGAAAATCAAAAGATAGACTGTGTTCAATTGTCCAGATTATATTCAAACGCTGATTGACACAAGTTTTTCAAGGATAGATTTATGCATAAACAATACATGAATGCCTGATTTCTATGTGTTTAGCAGGATCTGGTTTTAAATCTTACCAATCCAGAAAACAGGTAGATTTAACGCGAGTATAGGTTTGATCTAGCTATTACAATTAACATTTGGTATTAACCTTGTACTTTTCAGAGTTTATTATAGTTCAACTTTCATAATGGGAGCTAGCAGCAGCAGTATAAGTGAATTAAAGGATAATGAATATTTAAGAAGATTTGCAGGAAGAGAACCAATTTCTCAAAATGATCCATTCTGGAATCAGTTATTATCATTTTCTTTTGCATCTCCAAGATCAAGGTATCTTTCATGACATTTCATGAAATCGAATTATAAACTTGCTGGTATATTAACTATGTTATTTTCATCTTTAGTGCCGATTATAGATTATTGGAGGAAAGCACACAGTCGTTATGCAAAACGTTGCTCACCAATAACCTTCAAACTGGAAATGTGTGTGCCCTTTTAAATGTATTTTTAAGTAGAGCACATGAACTGAAAACATCTACCCAGTGCAAGAAGTAAGACTTCCTTAATTAATTAAAATGCAATTGTGTTATCCAAATGTTTGTGTATTTAGGCAAACTGTTCTAAGGTGTATTTTATCATTTTCTTAGTGCTGTTTTCATTTGGCAAACGTATAATGCCCTTTTTATTCTACGATGCATTTGCAAGTATTTTCTTGAGACAATAACAGAAGACAATTTTGTAAGACAACTGCAAGCAGTTCCAGTACCTAAAGATGGTACGTTTTAGAATATCTACTTAGAAGTAATCCTCATAATGACTCAAAAAAATAACAGTTTGATGGAAACTAATGCTTATTTAAAATATTAATCTTGTTTTTCAGGAGAAATTACAAGTGAACCCCAACAAATGATAGATTTGTTTGAGAACGCCTTAGTAGAATTGATTGTGGATGTCCCTGTGGTGTATGTATTGGAGTTTATTTTATTTATATTATACAAGCTTGCTTCGTATAAATAATACCACATTATTTTAAGGCAAAACAAATTAATTTTCAAAGTTTCATGCAACATTGGAAATTATTAATTTGAATCAAGATTTTTAGTACTTTTTTAGTCATGATTAAGAAATGAAAGGTATTAACTGGATGGAGAGTACCACGTAACAACAGCACAGTATAACTTATATGCCTTTTGACTGTTTAGAGACATCACATATGCCATTCATCTTGAGGCTGTAAATGCTCTTCTGGTTTTGTTATCAGTCCACATGTTTATGCTTAGTCCAGCTTTCAAATCCCAAATATACCGGTCGATGATGATTGGTAAATGGTATGTGTGAAGTTAAACTGTCGCAGTACTTTATTGGATGCATGCAATTTGTTTTTACCAGAAAACATTTTTTTGTTTTAGCTCAATTCACGCATGTCTTTTAATGAAAACACTATTGCAACATTATATACGACAAGAAAAATGCCCACCATCTTTCCATCATAATGGAGAAGGCGGAAGCATAATCATAGGATTAGCATGTACGTATAAGATTTTGTGGTCGATTTAATAACTAAAATAGTTACTAGCCAATGCATTTAATGTCTTTGTGAATAATGAAATGCTCAGAATTTGTGTGACATATCCATGAAAGCAACTTGTATCTAACAGTGTAAAGCAATTAATTAATGTTTAACGAGAAAAATAAATCTTATTTAGAGTGTTTGTTTTACATTGTCAGTGGTAAAACTATGTCAATTCTTATAAATTAATAAAACCTGTTATGCTGCCTAATTTTGAGTTGCCATCATGATCCAAAATTTATGCAATGCTTTTGCACCTTGAAGATAAAGATAAAATCTTTTGAGAAAACTAGATGCAGTAAGAATGAAAATTACACTAGATTTAAGTTTTCAACAAGTCAAACTATTGGAATAAAATGTAGTCAATTGTTATAAAACTTGCTTTTATCTCAATGATATTGTATTGTATTGTGTTGGGTTAATTCGACTAACTCTTGTTTTATTTAAATCACAGGCTAATTGTTATTTCTTTTTATTATGCAGCTGGTTTATGGAATATTCTTACACTTGGCTATGGCCGTGGTAACGCTCCACCAGAAGAGAACGAAGCCTATCTAGCAAGTCAAAGCCTTTTATTAATTCTAGTGCTCACCAATCATTGCACAAATGAAAAATCTGTTCATAATCCATATCGACAAGCACTTTGTTCATTTACGAATGCCCAAGGTAAGCAATTTTATAATATTTAACAAATAATTAGATCAATGTGTAAATACCAAATAAATGTTGTTTTGTGCGTAGAGGCAAGTGGCAGCAGCCCTACTCAGGCTGTAGCTACATTCAAGCTGGATTATTCTGGTTTGTTTTCAACTTTGAGCCAGACCATTAAAGATGATCAAACTACGCTTCTGCTCTATTTATTATTACATCGCAATCAAAACTTTAGGTTTTATATTTTGTCACGTGCAGATGTGGAGGAACTGGTAATGTAACCCCTTTTCCAAATAAGCAAGAATGACTAATATTTGTAATATAGAATTTTTCTAAATCTTTTTATTGTTGATACAGATAGTCCCGATTTTGAAAATTCTGTATCAAGCTCAAGATCGAAATTCTCATCATATATACATGGCTTTAATTATTCTTTTGATTTTATCAGAAGACGATTTGTTTAATAAAGCCATCCACGACATTGTAAGCATTTCCAAATGATAATTGTTAAAATTTAGTTATGACAACTGATAATCTTCAATACATTTTCTTATTCGTACCAGACCCTAAAAAATGTTACGTGGTACACCGAAAGAGCCCTTTCTTCAATGTCTCTTGGTGGATTGTTAGTATTGGTGGTAATCAGGACGATACAGTATAATATGACAAGAATGAGGGTGAGTTTGTATCAAGGACCCAGTAGTTCTTAGAATAAATAAATAATAACTCTGGGATATTTCACATTACTTGTAGGATAAGTACTTGCATACCAATTGCTTGGCAGCTTTGGCTAATATGTCTGGTCAGTTCAGAGGTCTGCATTATTATGTTGCACAGAGACTGGTTGGGTTAGTATTATTATCACTAAAATCACGGTTTGTAGCAATTGCCATATTTAATTTAAATAACATCAGCTTTCCATCTCGACAGGCTTTTTGAAAGTTTAGCCAAACGACATCATCGCTCTGTGGAACAACTACATTCTAACACAGATTCTGTTGATGCTGAGGATGAAAATTTAACTGCAGACCTGGTATGCCATTTCAACTTTTTGTATTCAACTTTCATTATTGTAATAATATCTAAAACACAATATATTTTAAAGATGCAAGACTTGGCTGTCTTAGAAGAAGTGTTGAGGATGGTCTTGGAGATAATCAACTCATGTTTGACAAACCAGCTAACCCACAATCTTAATCTTATTTACACTCTACTCTACAAACGAGAGTGTTTTGAACAATTTCGAATGCATCCAACGTTTCAAGACATAATTCAAAACGTCGAAACGGTTTGTGATTTTTATTCTTAAAACTTAATTTTAAAATTGCGAAACAAACTTTAAAATTAAATATAGGAGTGTTTTTGAATCATTTTAGGTTGTTGCTTATTTTTCGAGCCACTTAGAAGCTGCTAACAAAGACCTCTCTGCCGATTATGTGTTAAAAATTATTCAAGAGAGAGCACTCCAGTGGCCCACAGACAGGCTAAAGGTACTTTAATATGCTCTATTGTTCTATTTTATCAGGTTATAATGAAATGTATTTTTCTTTTATAGAAATTTCCAGACCTTAAGTTTAAGTATGTGGAAGAAGATCAACCAGAGGAATTTTTTATTCCCTACGTTTGGTCCTTGGTTTACAACTCATCGAAATTATATTGGAATGCTACAAATATTCGACTATTTCAAGTCAACAAGGCAGATACTGTTTTATGAAACGACGATACGACAAACGTTTAGTAATAAACGTGGCTGATATTTGGATATTTGCCCAATTAGCCAAATCTAATATCTGCAAATACAGATTGTGAAATGTGTTCTTACAAATACATTATGTGTCATGTCAAAGTGACGCATCTAATGTTTGAAAGAATAGCAAGACTGGAACACCCACAGAATCAAAGACTGAAAAAAATGATCATATCGAAGAGCATGTGTATAATTAAGAAATCATAGCTTATGACAACGATCCATCATTCATGCATATTTACAGAGGTGAATTGTCAAGTGTTTCATTATCCAGGGTTTGTGAATTAAAAATTTGATGCACTATAACACCAATATGTATGAAATTGAAGTCAGTGTTTTTGGCACTTGCGATAAGGAACTGTTTAAATTAAGTACATTTTGCTGCAATTGCAATTATTTAGAATTTGCATTGACTGAATAGCATTTGCCTAGATAATACATGATGGATTGGTTTATATCTGTTTGGTAATGTGAATTCATATTTAAATAAAGTTTATACTTGGTGAATAAAAATAAGAGCTCATTTTACATTTGTATTATGTTTTTTTTATCCTCTAGTTCATAGTGGTCTTTTCATGACCAAAAAGATGCAAGAGTGTTTAGGCAAATAACGCCAGGGCCACACATTCTAATTATTTAAATAGCTCGGTAAACAATTACGCATATGTACAGCAAAAGTCAATTTTTATGTAAATAATTAATTGTCTTAACAATAATCCAATTTAAATTTGTAAGGCCTTAAAAGAGTTTTTCTATCAAACGTTGCTGAGGTCCACCAAAAAACTGGGGGTTGGACCACCCTGCTGTAGTTTTATCTGTAATACTTGACATTTTGAAAATGTCTTCTGAACATGTCGTTTACAGAGATAGATGTATGATTATTGCGTAATGCATTGTTAAATATTTATAATATAGTAAGAAAAACATTCCATTGAATTAAGATTTGCTTTAAAAACATTTTGAAACTAACTAGAAATCTGAACACGCAGCATGATACTTATTCATTAACACATACTGTATTTATATTCATGGCAGTAATAATGCTAAAACTCAATCTAAGAAAAATTGAACGTTATTTTTCTTCTTTAAATACAAAGGGTCTGTTCAGAATATGAGAATTCAAGCAGTTTTTTTATCTAATGTGCTGCAGGAGTTTACAAAAGATATAAACTTTCAAGCGTTCTTTTGATAAATCCTTGACGTTGAAAACTTGAAAACCATTGATCTGGAGTTTTAAAACTGGTACCCAATGCATTTGGAAAGTGAAAATTTCGATCATAACCTAGCTTTCATAAAGTATAGGTGGGGAAGGCGCTTAGGTAAGTAATCAGAAAAAAAAGTGGTAGTGCGACGTTAAGGGGGCAGAGATGGAGCAATAAGCATGTGCAGGATACAGAGTGGGTTCGTGAGCAGACATTGCGGCTTCTGCAAACAATGCAATGGGACTGAAGCGCAGACATGTGACGCCAACTAGCCACGTGCACACGCGCCTTGCACCTGGTTCGTAGTCCATCACCTGAATTTTGCTTTTTCCCTTCACCTTTCTACACCACCTACCCAATTACAGGGCACGAAAGCATATACTACTGTTAGTTTGTGATGGCAATATCCTGTCTAGCAATACAAGGGTACGTATTCTCACGCTATAGTTCCTCCAATGATTTGGACAGATTTCATCCGGTGAAAACAAAAGTTGACCAGAACTATTAAAAAATGACCTCGTTATGTATAAATTAGCAAAAAGCAAAAGTGGACTTCCGAGCAGAAAGACAGCAACTCCAGCTGCAAAAATTACAAAATATTGTGTGACAAAACACTGCAATTTATTACTGACTTTTAAATATATTGCAAGATAAAGTTAATTTTGAGCTTAATAATTGCATATATTTTCTGTATAAACACACACGATGCGTCAAAAATTGAAATTCTCCAATAAATATCAAGTTTATGTTCATAAAATCATGACGTTATATCAAAACAACATCTCTCGGACATCGATTTCGTATAATTTAATGTGTTATAGATATGTTCTGTTATGAAACGTGAAGGCGTTTGAACAGAAAACGCATCTGCGGTATAGAATAATTTATTTTAATTGTTCATGTTGTTAAAAAACACACCATGAAATTACTAATTGCAATTATTTATCCTCGGTACAAAAAGTTGATGTAGCTGTATATAATTTTAAAAATGCATTCTTTAATTTCTTAAATTGCGTATTTATTTATTGTTTACATTTTTATTTCACTGCAAAATGTATGCAAGTATTGCATGAAATATTTAACACCTCTTATGTTTTGATACTCAAGAGTATACATTTTTTTAGACTGTTAATGATTATAGGAATTTATAAATGTAAAATGATGAAGAGAAAATTTGATGAGAAAATACATGTACGTTCCTGTTTAAACAACGCTTATCACGAAAACAATTGTCTAGTATATCGCGTTTACCGTCCTTAATTAGCGAAAAACTCTCTCTCTATACTTGATATAACAACAATGCCATTATTTCGGTATACATGTACTAGCTGATGTATAATGAAAGTCATTAAATTTGAAGACAAATGTCAGGTTTGCCAAAATGAGGTTTTTCATGATATTTCTCGAATGAAATGTCAATACAGGAGGTAAGTGAAGTTTTTTTTTCTTCTCATAGAAGCATAGTAGTTTAAATAAGACCTTTAACCCTTCCTTCAAACTTCCTCGTCATATCTGAGGACCCATGGCAACCCACTGGTTTGAAAAACACCGTAGAAGAAAAGACTTTTACTTTGTAAAGTAGCTATACGGCCAAGGTTTTCGAAAGTTTCGTAGGATTACTATTCAAAAAACGCTGAAAATCAGCTGACAACCACTTTTATGAAATCTGTTGTAACATTTGGGCAGTCGTTATAAGAAAACTGTCAGCTAATTCGGCCGCGCCAGCTTGTAATTCAGACGGCGGATGGCATAAGCAGACAGGCTTCGACCGTTATTCATCGTTCTAATACTGTTTAGTCTTTATTTTGCTCGACAATAATAGCTTCCGAACTCGCTTTCCGCTAAGGCTTAACCATTGCGGTGCCACGGTTTGTCAGTTCGTCTGAAGATCCTCTACGGAGGCAGTCAGATAGGCGGGCGCTGGCTGCAACAGCGCCTTTTTTCGCAATAACGATGACAGCCAACTTTCCAAGAAGAAAAACTGGCTTAATGGAAAAACTTTCCGGCGGCCTCAGAAACCAATCTAATTTTTCGAAACGATCGATCAGACGACTGCAGCAACGAGGGGGTTGCAACGGCGGCTGCTTGACTGGCCATCACAAAGACCCCCCCTTCAGAGCGCAGCCAATATGGCGCTGGAGATACGAAAGCAGCAGGCTTTTAACAAAAGTCGCCGCCACCACCATCAGAGCAGTCTGGATGGAGGAGAAACTAAGCTAGCCTCGTTTTTTTTTTTTACTTTACTTTGCTTTTTTTTTGTGGCCACATAGTACCACTCGTTTCCAATGTCGTCTGCGGAGACAGTCGGGCGATCAAAATACGAATTAATATGGGACGTGTATGCTTTCTGATGCATCGGCTTTGATGAATGGCCGTGCCAACTTCCACATATTTTCAGACTATAACTTTTGAGGACGTTTCTAACTGGAGATATCCTCGAAAACCACATTATCGAACGAAAGTTTTTTTTTGTCCAACACATACTCGGGGTCTGTTTGCTAAAGGTCAATTCGAAATAAAGTTGTTTTTCAAACTTCTTTTTTATATGGCATGTAGCTGAACTCTGTAATGGAATATGTGTTGGGACTTGCATGTCCATAAACAAATCGAGTTGATAAGCTCAAGTTGATAAAAGCGGATTAAATTGAATAAAAACATGCAAGTGAAAATATTCGGTAATGTGTGCAGACCATGAGAAGTTCAAAGGATTTCAGGGGTTTACAATCTGAGAACTTAATAAAACTTTGGACATTATTTAAATTTAAAACTAAGCCTCGTCATATTCCTTCCAAATTTGCGTTCATTTCGTTTTGGGTATTCGTTTCCCTTTCCTGGTTATTTCATAACAATAATAGGAAATATCAACTCCTGTTACCTTACGTACCATCTAAAATAACCCTACATTACTCAAAACTAAAATAAATGAAAAGAAATCATTGAAAATACTTACCAGTGATGGAAATAGGATCATCATTGAGCGCGCGAAGCATGTACAGGTAAACGGAGACTTCCTTTATGGGATGGGCATCGGCTCAACCTGTAAACTACCGCGTGCCAATCTGCGCTTATGCAGAAGTTAAAGCGGAGCGAATAAAATGCCGTGTGCCGATCTGCATTTATCCTGAAGTCAAACGTATATAGGAAACCCATATAATAGACAGAAACACTTCCTCCAAAAACTTCTGGTGCCTTACAAAAAAGGCTGCATTCTTTAAAAATGCATAAAAATATTAGAGAATTTTTCTAATAATTTGTTACATTTTGTAAAAAATTAAAAGGAAGAACGATAGTTCCTTTCCAGTACCCACATTCCCAAAAATCCCATTGATACTACTATTAAATTTTTACAAGTCTTCGCATGCTACACACTTCCTTATTATAGACTGTTACATAAATAATAAAACAAATACTAGAACAACGAATTCACATAAAGCCTCTTTTTATTATTAATCAGTATTAGAAATTACGGTAGGACAATTGTGCCCAATTTCAATACACAGTTCTCATAAAACTGTACAAATCTCTTCTATACAACAGAAAAAATGAGGTAATAATAACTCCATTAATTTTATACCATATGGTTTTGTGTCTTCTATATGCTATGGTATATAGTGACATTATTTACAATTTATTTGTATAATTAATGGCACGCTCGCTTATTTTCATACAAGTCAATCACGCGCAATTCATTCATACATAAGAAGGATAACAAAAGTTAACCTCGTCAATTAATTTGGTTTTTCAAATGTACCTTATTTTCAAAGCAAATATACACTCACAAAAGTGGTAAATAGTACTATTTCCAGAAAATATTCTCGATTTGTGCAAGCATTTCATGGAAGAGGCTGTAATCCCTTTTTTTGGCTAACCAAAAATACACGTTCAGTTTGTCACACGCAGGCAAGTTTGACACAATTAAGGTACGTAACAAACCACCCCAATCAGCTCCCATCAACAGTTGCTACAACATTTGCTGATTTTGGAGGTTTGGTATAAGGAGAATTTTTGTAAACAATAAAATCGCATGACGCGGTTTAATGTATTTAATCGATGGCGCCAGAAAAATAAAATCAAGACTGAATGTCACAAATGTGTAGTCAAACGTGCTATCAGTCATCATTTGAACGTACGAATGTGTTATGATGCAAATTGTACTGAATTTAATTTAATTTAACTAATTCGCTAAACATGTCCTAACCTTTGGAATCCCATCAAGCCTGATAGATAAGCTAATCAAATTTCATAGAATGCATCATCACGTCTAAATTCTATGCATTCTTGATTGGAAAACAAGTGCTGTCAAATAAAATTAGAGATGGGGGTTGCAAGGGAAAGACTCAAGTGCAAAGATGAGAAACAGCACTATAGACTTTAATAACAATGTTAAAAATAAATCCAGCTCGAATTCTAGTAAAAGCACGTCCCTAAGAACTGGGAATTCCGTAGGCTGTGGTCAACATTATTTAATATATGTATGGCAGACGTCTAAATTTCGTAAGATTCTGAGGAAAAACAAGATGTTGGAAATCTGGGGTAGGCGGAGTGATTTAACAACACACGCACGCATAACTCTACCCAATTGTGAGGCTGTGTGAAGGCACAACCTTAACCTGTTTCTTTCATGGCTGTTTTCAGTAAAACAACAACAGTAAGTATATATACAACCATGGTGGCATATTAACGTTAAACCCTGTATGAATAGTGTAAGACAATGACAACAACAGGCGTGTCTTCGTAGATTTTTAGCCGCGATCTTTGCATATTTATTTAGATGGTGATAAAAAGCATTACCAGGTCAGAAATGCAGTTCTTGATAATGGTGCGTTTCGTAAGAAATCAACAATTAATTAGCTTCGTGTTATCCAAACAAAAGAGAAAATGGTACTGATGGTATTAGAGCATGTTTAATGGGGGTTGCATTTTCCCTCTAGACAATTCATTACTAAGATGACTGTATAATTTGATGATACAATTCCCATTCTAATCCACAGGTTGTTAGGAAGGGAATTAGGCAAAGTTTCACTGACGACTAAAATGACTACATTATGTAAAATTGAAATGTAGAAGGTATAATGGGATATTTTCTCCATGTCATTTACTAGCTTACATGGCAAAAAATAGAATCAATTCACCTTAAATAAATATGAGTGCAACTCTAAATAAATAGTATAATTGAGCAAGGGCCAGCAAGAACTGCCAGTTGCACCATGCTGTTAAATCGACAATTAATAACTTTGCCATTAACAGCAATTTTAAAAAAATTCAGGATTTAATCTTAGATTTTGTATCTTAATTCATTCATTCTTCTCTCCACCAGAATTCACCAACAAGATGCAGTATCTGACCGGTCATAAATAAAAATTAACTTTAACGACCACTAAACTTAAATTAAGCCTGCGTTAATTAATTAGCTAGACAATCGTGTAATTAAATTAACAGGTAACGTTAAATAACGGAACATGGTGTAACCGGTGTTAATTCATTACAAACGTAAAACAACTTCCAAATCAATGCTGCGTGTCATGGCAAATAAGAACCCCCAAAATCATGCAATTTGGAAATTTCTGGGATAATAAGTTTATAAATAAGCTTTCAAAATTACTGAGTCTGAAATTGGCAGCAAGCTGATATATTAAACAAAATGGGGAGGGTGGGCATATTTTTAAATTAAAAGAATTTATACAAAAATCCATGCACAAATACAATTTACAAAATATAATACACTGCCACTGCTTATACACACACTGAATATAAATTACAAAGTAGAAAACGAGTAAATTATTTACACCAGCACGTACGTGACAACAAACATAAACCCAAACTTTTTTGTTTTCTCCATATTTTTTTTTCTTCGAAAATATATAAAGCAGCAACTATAATGCGCAATCATGTGTCGTTATATGCGGGATTTCTTTTGCTTTTAGAATAAAAAATTCTTTTGTCAATATGTCAATGGCGCCATAATAGTGAAAAAACACTGAAAATACATGCACTGTGAACATTCAATATTTTCCTAAGGCAAAAGTGATGATGACTTAAGAGAAATTCTAGAATGACAACATATATTAATTTTAATTCTATCATAACTCAGGATCGATGATTGAGGGAATAACGCCTTGAATAAAACAATGCTTAATGGAGATAGCACATTTACCTAAAGATATTTGTATGTAACTTAGAGTGACATTTAATTGCAGGAGTTATGGCTACCATGTATACTAGATAAAACCCTAAGCTGAAATTTAATTGGCTTATTTATAGAAAAAAATCTCAACATGCAATATGCATGTTAGTTAACAAGACTTCATTGTTCTTAAGTACTTGAATTTTGAATATAGCCATATATCTTTTAAATTAAAAACTTTTTACTGATGTAAGCAGTCATTATAGTAAGCTGCTCCAACAAACTAAACTGGTCAATGACGCTAACCCAATAAGCAGCCATCATAATGACGTAATAACATTACGCCATGTAAGTGGTATTTGCCTCAATCAATAGCAAGACGGAAATAATTTATTTTCAAGGCAGAAAATGCTTTTATCACGGATTTGTTAACCATCCAGAAAACCCAAGCTCTGGTGATATTATCGGTGAAAACTGGCCAATTTCTTTTTAATACGGGATGTAAAAAATAATAGTGGCGTCCTTAAGGACCATGAAAACTGATTGCTGACAGTGCACCTTAGGCGAATGATTAGTGCTTAGCATAATGGTTGTGACCGGATCAAAAGATTTTAGTAAACGCAAACGTTTTGCAGGGAAAACACTGGCTAATTAAACTGTCAATTACAACAGCAGCACGCAGGCCTTGATAAGTTGGTTGCGATTACAGAATGGTCAAGATAATTTCCATAATTATTTGGCTTCTCTTCATTTGTAAACAGGCCAGTGCGCAAGAAAAAACGATATTTGTTGGAAAAATGAAATTGGCCCTGAGGCAACCCTTAGCTAGGTCTCAGTTTAAGGGCGCCTGGCACCCTATGTATTTCAATGGGTAAAATTTGCACTTCACCCAATTTTCAAAATAAAAAAGTTTTAATAAAATTAAAAATGTATACACATTCTTTAAGACGTATACAAGGTCTTGTTAT
>JAQGBW010002174.1:0-21034 GCA_034698625.1 Julus scanicus
TGACAATTGTGACAAAGGGGTGGGGGTGTTTAAAAAGAGGCAAAAAAGTGTGACATAATTTATGGATCACCCCTTACTAACATGTTCCCTTTGCTATTCTGCTTGGTAAAATTATTGTAAACGCCATTTTAAAAATACAATTGTGAATACTTTACACAAATCGTCATTTTTAAGTACACAGTATATGTTGATTAGGATGCTATATTCGAGGGTCTGCAGCATGATGGAAAATTAGGATTAAGGAATGGTTATATTATGTATATGGGACTATGAAAACTCAGTAATCAAATTGATATCTCAATTTCCGAATTGCATTCAGAAATTCAGAACATTTAAGTTATCTAAAACCACACATGCGCAATATTTCATTTTACAACCAGACTCATGTTTGAAAAAAAAAAATAATAAATAAATATTGAAAGACCCAGCTTTAGCCCGAAGTTCATACATTTCCTGAAAATCGTACAAAAACAATCATAAAGATTACTTTAAAAATCTATATATGGGCTCGAGCTTGATAAACTTTTATAGTATTCCTTTGTATGAATTTGAAATAGTACTACAAATCCATTTTATGACTGCTAATAAATTCAATAATAAAGGCCGAGCTTATGGCCTGCGCAATAGGCCCAACGATAATAAATACAGACGCTTAAGGTACAGTAAAAAGGTATGGCGCGTCCTATAACTGGCTTAACATTTACAGGTTGCCAACTAAATTTTTATAGTCTCATAAAATTTCCTTTGCAAGATACAATACCTCTAAACATAAAAAAGTTATTTTTTTATTTTTTTTCATAAAATATCTAAGTCTAATATCTTGTCATTTTTTTCATATTTTGTTATATGAAATATGTTTGTTATATTTTGTCAAAATTTTTAGAGCAACTAACTCCTGACATCTTTTCAATGTTTGCGAAAAGCACCTTTAATTAGTTCTGACAAAAATACAGGAGAAAAATATTAACCGCAACATTTTTTACGTGGTTGCTTCTGGTCTCTACCTTTTATGCGTAATGGAAGGTGCGCAGAAATGCATTCTTACGTATCTTCGAAGAATTTCTCGAAAAAGTAATGTTTGATGCTCGTTGGCCTGGCCTGCGATAATGTACAATTTCCACCATTAAGAAAACCATTTTGCATTCCCCTTTCGCATCAAAGATGGCAATTTTGTTTGCGGAATAGATTAATTGGGATTAGAGAGGCATAGCTGTCAAATTTGAACAGTTGTAAGGATTCCCTCGAAGCATCTGTTTCAGTAATCATGCATGGATGGATATGTTTCTAGAGGGCAAAGTGTGCATGTTAAGGGACGTACATATACTTGGGTGCAACAAGAATCGATAAAACAGCCTGTGAGTGCTTATTGGGAAAAAAAAAACAGGCTTGAAATGCAAATTTTTACCAGGTTTTCTAGAAGGCTCGAAAAATATCAACGTTAAGACCGAAAGTGAGGTAAAACTGTAAGTCTAGGTAAAACGGCATAAGGATTTTGACTTCAAAAGACAAGAAAAGAACAGAATAGGATAGGATTAAAGGAACCATAGGACACCTATTGGATTACGAAGGAAGTAAACGGGGCATACAGAAAAGACGTGAAAAAAACCTTATTCTGGCAAATAAAACGAAAGAACTGCAGTTGGAAAACCGCCAATTTGATTGCCCAATTTGAATATTATAGTACTTTGCCATCACCGTTTCTTGAATTTTTAAGATTCCAGAAGGCTTTTTTTGCTGTTGAGCAATTTAGTCCTAGTAGCAAGTGGCTAAAAAGTATTTTAGTGCACGAGTCAATCCTCTTGTTTTTGGCACGGAAGAGACAACAGAATGCGTATTTGAAAACAGAGTGCAATATCCAGATTCATGAATTTTGTAGTTGATGCCTTGATGTACACTACATCTACTTTGTAATTAGTAATGATCTCCGCTACGTTCAAGTAAAGTCATCTGCAGAATATGTTAAAGATATGCTGCACATACATTGAGCCATAAAAACGTAGAACCCAACATAAAAAAAATCATAACTTCGTGAAAAATGCTTCGATTTAAATGAAATTTGGCACTTGCATAGAACGATGGTGTAGGAACAATAATGAATTATAAAATGTGCTCAGAATGTTCTCCGGTGCCCTTAACACAAGCCCGGAATCTAACGCACCATTCTTTGAGTGACGAATCGATTAAACGCTGGTCGAGTTCATTCCAAATTTTCTCAATTCGTAGTTTCAAGTCTTCGATATTATTAATCTTCGATTTGTAAACCTTTTCCTGGAGAACTCCCCAAATTTTGTAGTCCATTGTATTAAAGTCTGGACTGTTTGGTGGCCAATGGTTATGTTCGATGAACTGTGGCATTAGCCATTGCAGCTGTTGTTCCTACACTGTTGTTCTATGTATATGTATAAGTGCCAAATTTGATTTAAATCGAAGCATTTTTCACAAAGTTGTGATATTTTTATTTAACTCTACTTTTTTATGACTCACCGTGTACATACAATCCTCATAACACATTGGTATTGGGATATGTGATTGATATACTACATGTTAGTAATGTGGTCATTTGGTGATAGTTCAGATATCAGAAAGTTATAAAAAGAGAATTCGAAATAAAATAATAGTGTTAAATCGCAAAAGGTTTTACAGGGTAATCCATTCATTGAGAGATTGAAGCAATGAAAGATTTAGTGGACGTCATTTGAGGTTCTTTCTGCATACATGCACATCCAAGAAAAAAAAAATACACATTTTGAATGAATAATAATTGTGCTATAGCATTACGTCATTCGAGAATAACTTACTTTTCTTAACAGTAATATTAAAAATACTAATGACAATGTGTTGAACATTTGCATGGAGTTGCTAATTCCCACATCTCACTGGTATGATAGAACGAAGATATATCCCATAATTGAATAGATATCAACTCCGAAACACATTTTATACGGCTTGATGAGCTCATGCAACGCTCAGGCGACTAGATTAGATCTATTCAAAAGGCTTACCATTCGTTGTAAAAATTTAATTATTCTAATCATTCTCCTCCCTTCTTTTTATGGCCGCACATTAAAATGCGCGAAGGTCGATCGAGTAATTATAAATCGGATATAACGAAGCTGTGTGCTCATTTCAAGTAAGAGAGAGGCAACAAAACAAATTGTGTTGCACCCTGAAATAGCAGATTTCATCTGTTTTTCATATCTATTTTGTCTCACTATCAGAAGAATTCACCGTATCATGTGACAGCTATCATGCGTGAACTATGATGTAATTGGCTATTTGATATTGAAACATCAAATATTTCAAATTTTGTGCATATGAATTCAAGAACATTAATGTAATTAGCATTTTTAATGCAATTACTTGTACTTTAATCCGACAACTGTGCAGTGCTAGAATGAAATAAAAGTACATGTCGCCCGGCTTCTTACAAAAATCATTTTACAAAATAAATTTAATAAGATGAGTTTGCTATGTTTTAAAAATACACAAATATGTAATTAATAATACAGATAATTAATAGAAAGTAAATAATTGCTTGAAATTCGTACGGTGACTTGTTGGAGCATAATTACATACTATACTATGCATATATTTTATTGTTTAACATTGAAGCTCCAAACTCACTTTATGAAACAAATGAAACACGGTACAAATATTTCTCAATATGTGAATGCGTGGGTTAAGAAATCACTAGGCAATAATACATAGTTAGGAAATTTTCACATAGAATATTTTGGCGCAAGGTGACGTTTTTAAATTATATCTGTAATTATTTCATAATTGATAATTGATTATGATGACCTTTGCATTAATGTCAACATCATGGCTAGAAAGGTTTTAAAACACACCCACACAGAGTAAAATTAAGATGCACATGGTGATCCAGGGCACTTTCAGACAATTTATACCGCCATATATGTCTGTTATATACATATAGTATAAATGCTATAACAAAGCACCTAAACAAGTTTTGCAAACTTGTCTGCCTCCGCTTTTCCATTTTTCTTCTAGAATAATCAGCGGCAAAACTTTAGTAAATTTCCTAGAGCCAGCCAATTTGTATCATTGTCACGATTATTTAGCCATTGCCGCTAAGATTAAATTTAGTTTATGAAAACGATTTTTTTATTGTTTAGATGAAGAACTTTTTTTTACCTAGCATCCAATGACCAAGTTATTAAACTTGGCATTGTGAATTTCAGATAGCATCTCCCCCGCAGTCTTTCTCAGCTTCAAATTTTATTTCCTATTGTACGTGTTTCTACGGCAAACTTATTCATATTTTTGAATTTCGTATCTAGGAGCCATACTTCTAACATCAGCATTTTGTAAATTGGACAGTATTTTTTTTGATATTTTTTCACGGATGACTTCAACTGCAAACATTTTTCAATGGTAAACGAGCCAAGAAAATATAAAATCAAGCTTCGAGTACCGTCTGATAGAAACGAAAATTGCAACATGGACCTAATATTATTTTTTTAAGCCCTTGAATTTTTATTTTATTTTTTACTTCCATTTCTTTATTAGTGTTTTTATACGGTCATTCAAAAGGATTGGGGAATTCGACGATATCAAATTTTCTCTGACATTTTTTTTTCAATATATAGGCAATGTCTTCCAGCAACGATAGATACTATAAGCACTGATCAAATAAAAGTTGGTGAACCTTGCAGCTATGATTTTCATCTTTAAAAATGCCCCAGTCAATTTGAAGCAAGAGAAAGGATACGTTCAGTGCAAATGTCTCGCTATTTGCTTTACAATTCATACTGTCTTTGTCTAGTCGATTGAATTTTTGAAACCAAATCTACTGTTTTATATAGCGTATCGTATAGGGGCTGGCTTACAGCCACAGTAAACATCAATGGGACGTACAATACATGTATATATGGATCCATGGCACATCCGTACTGGAGAATACCGAATTGTATACGTGATCTGACATATCCTGAATTTGAAAGCTATACGAAATATTATATCCGATTAACATTGAGCCATGGGAATAAAACGAATCGAGTTAAACTTTAAAGGAAAAGTACGAGCAAACCTTCTAATGAAAAAAATGTTGGGTGTATCACTTCAGAAACAACATCAGGGTATTAGCACAATGTGATGTTAGAAATTCTTAAATAACATGTCTTTTTCCATTCTACAATATTTGTTGCAAAAAATGTTTTTAAAAATAAACTTTATTTAGAAAAAAATATTTAAAAAAATTTAACTCCACTATCTCAACAACCGTGATGGGTACTAAGGTGACTCTAATCGTTTATTATTATTAGAGGCCATTCAGAAAGGACGGTATGAGGGAGGGGGACGGTGGGAGGAAGAAACGCTATTATGGACATCCACTAATTATGGTATTTTTCAGTTTTTGGATTTTCTGTTTAATTGCTTTTTAAAGGTCAGTGAAAGGGAAAATGGCCTCCAGAAGAAATGTGTCCCCAGTCCCAAATGTACTTGAATTTGTAAGGCCTCTGGAAAGTCTGGAATAAAGCTTAACTTTGCGTCTATAGCCAAATTTTTGCCCAAATTTCCATTCGAGATCAGGAAATTTTGGTTAATTAGTAAAATCTGGAAAAACTTCATAAAATTGGTAGCCAAGGGGGAACTTGTAAATTTATAGGATGAGCATTTTTATGTTCCAACAAATTTTCTGGACACCCTACTTTCCCAAAACAAATTAACTACGTCCATGAGGGAAAGGGGTCTGTGCACAAAATGGACAGGATGTAGGGAAGGGGGGAGGAGAGGAAGAAAATCAATTTTTGGAGAAATTTCGGAGACTTCCTTTTTTAATGGTCCCTTATTATTATTATTATTATTTCGCAAAGAAACTATCTTCTGTTAATCTACATAGAAACATTTTAAAAGTTTAATATTTTCATTAGCACGCATTACAAATTTTAATCCAGGTTTTTGCTAAATTTCATTAATAAATGCTTGTCAAGTAAACCACTTACTACAGGGCATTTATTATTAAATCTAGTCTGGATTATTTAAAATTTAGATATTATTGAGATATGATCTGAAATTCACTGACAATAAATTGATGAAGTTTGAATGTTAATACGTACAAAAAACTAATAGGCACAATAATTGCAATAAAGTTATGCTCACTTTGTCAAGTAAAAATTCCTGCTTCATTAAAAGTATATTTTAAGCTGAAAAGAATTTTCGCAAAGAAACTATCTTCTGTTAATCTACATAGAAACATTTTAAAAGTTTAATATTTTCATTAGCACGCATTACAAATTTTAATCCAGGTTTTTGCTAAATTTCATTAATAAATGCTTGTTAAGTAAACCACTTACTACAGGGCATTTATTATTAAATCTAGTCTGGATTATTTAAAATTGAGATCAAAATTGCAAGTCTGTTCCCTGGGAGGCTGTTTCTAAACTGCAAAATTACACACATTTCATGTGTGTGCAGTATTTGAAATGAGCAGTAAAGCAGTGCCCATCGAGTGATATTATCCAATAGGAAGTCCTCTTTAATATACCAGAACCGCAAGCTATGCTGGCAAAGGGTCATCGAGGTTAAGCAATACGCAATACGCAATCCGCTCTTCGGGTCCATTTCCATTGCTAACGATATGACCCAGGTGCCATATAAAGTTACATTAAACAATTGAACTAACGAGCGCTTCTGAAACATCGAGCAAACTGCATAAAGATGGCATAGACAAGCAAAGCTCGTTCTTAAGTTACAATGGAGCAATTCCCTCTCAAGTCGAGGTGAATTGATGAGGGCATTCTCGAATCATCTCGAATATACAGTAAAAATGACGATATTCGATGATACGGAGACTGAATAGCGAGCAAAAATAAAAATCAACCTTGACCACTTGCAGCCAATGGTAATTTTAGTATGGCGATCACAACAAGATTTGGTCTATACGATATTCAGCCCACTCCCAATCCACTCTCTTCATCATCATCGAAAAAGATGAACTGACCATAAGATTTACTTCCATAAAATAAAGAGAGGCCCCTGAAGTACAGGGCTATCTGCGGTTTAAATAACATGTTCAAAAAGTAGAATAAAAATTGCATAAGGTACGCCGATGTTCAGAGTTATTACATTAATAATTTATTGCATATATGATACAATAGTGTTACATGCTCATTACGTTGCAACTATATATGGCTTTTGCCGCGTTATAGCTTGCCAATTTTAAAGCAAGCAGTGTGATATCCAGTGTCATGACATTATACATATCCAGCATGTCACATCCGTTTTATTTGTGACTTTTAGAGCCAAAAGAATTGAGATGGCTTAAAGCACGTCATCCCATATACGTTCGTTTTCTCACAAAGTTCAAATTATAGTGAAGTAATGTGACGTTTCCCATTCGCATCGACGTCGTGTGACATTTCCCTACGTTGATGGTGACTTATAAACGTTAACTTTCCATTGCGTTGGCTATTTGCGTCACAATAAGGTGACGTTTTCAAAGCGATGACATAAATGATAAAAATGAAGGTTTTTCTCATTCACATGGAAACTGCATTAATATAAATAAAGAAGATGAATTTCACTCACACGCCAACAAACTAAAAAATGCTACAATATTTACTTTTAATGTCAAATACGCTGTGCTATAGAAGCAGAAATAAACAATCCGTATTTCGTGTTAGCTCAAATTAATGCAAATGACAATGCAAATGTGTGAACTGTATATATAGTTCACGATGACACAAAATTGTCAGAAAGATTTGAATATTTGCCATGAACGTTTCTGAAAAGCCCAAATGAAACCATTACACCCCACGTTACAATCACTAATTATTATATTTCCCTCATCTTTAATTATTCGTGGTATCACTCCTCCAATCATTCGTAAATGCTGGAAGTCCATTAATATTCGATTAATTTTTTCTGCTTTTATTTGAGAAATATTTTATTTCCAACTCAGGTTTTTACCAGTTTTTCTCAAATGTATATTTGGCTTACGAAATTTACTTCTGATTAAATGCACACTAAGTCAGAGTATTAGTAGGAATTCTAAATAGTAAATTCCCTATACATAGTAGATTGTGGACGTTGAAATCCATGGGCTTTAAGCAACTTAATAAGATAGTACTGTCCTAAATCGGCTTTCGCGTGATAACTGAGATTAGCGTCTGTTTCCTTATTGCATTTCGGATACGAAAACGAGGTTGACAAGGGAAAATTGATATTTAAATCCCTGTTTAAGATGTAATCGCGAAAAAGCAGTGCGAAAAAGATCTCTTTTTAAGTAGAAGGTTCGAAGAAATGTACCTCATACTTTTGCAGTTTTATTATCGATAACCAAACTGCTAAATTTCTTTTTAATAGAAAATTGCACAAGGCTATTCAGTAAACAAATGAAATTAGCAATAAGAACAACAACAAATAATGTTCACCTATTCAGCACGCTTTGGAATGCATGTTAACATTTTTAAATGGTTATTTAATTAATTGACTGTTCGTATATTAAAAGATTTCAAGGAACTACCAATGTAACAAGTTATATTGAATGATTTAAAATAATCGATTTTCTCATGTACGATGCTACAAAATTACACGAAATCTAAAACAAGACCCTAATGGCTTTCAAACAGTAATACAGTAATTTTAGAAACTCCCATGCGTTTTTGTGTATAGTTTCAATCTAGTGCATACCTCGCAATTTCCGTTTAATAAACTCGAATTTGTCGTTTTGAAATCCTTTCCGAGATTGGCAGTACAGAAACCACACCGTGCACCGCTACATGCACGCAATATCAACAGGAAGAGGTTGGAATTTGCCATCTTTGCTTTATGACTGCACAGCTAAATTGACATTTGTGGCTGCAAAAATTGCATTTTGATGGAATCGGGGAAGGAAGGGGTGAGGGTGAAGAGGGCAAGGAGGATATTTGATTCGATGCGCCAGAGATCGATACAGAGTGTATCATCTTATCAGTAGATTCAGGAAATGCGTATGAAACAGATTCAACCGTTTTGCAAAAACCCCCAACATCATCGCAATACGCCCTTGAATCGCAGAATTGGGATGTGCATCAGTGAAGGGGAAACTGGCTACCCCAGCGTCTCCTTTGCCCACTTTACGTTGGATTCCTGGAGTTATTCGAAATTCTGCTCAAAGGCGAGCAGTTTGAGCACCTTGGCTAACAAGAAAAGCCTTCGTTGCTAGCTATTTACGATGAAATCTCTCGCTAATCGCCATTCTTAATTGTCTCCAGAGATCTCTCTCCATTGGCCCTAAAACTCAATGGCAATGGCTGGAGTGCGTGCATTAATTAACTGCTGAGGGGATGTTCCGAAAGTCAAAATCTCCGATGAGTCGTTTGGATGACAAAACACGATACTCGCACTGGGAAAAACGTGACGTGGTGTGGTTCTATAACGCAGTCATCAATAGTGAGTCCAATATCTCCCGATGGACACAAGTGTGGACTCTGGTGCACAATAGAGATCGGTTTTCACAGCGTGATTTGGCGGCTTGCGAAACATTTGCTGCACGACAAACGTCAAGGTTTGTTACCATTACAACAATCACCTTCGTCCATGGTAATTGTTGAAATTATAACAAACCTTATTATAGAAAATATTCTGTATTTTTCCCCTAAAGATTAATAATGGAAATTAATTATTGCAAATTTATTCGATTATTGCAACTCAATGATCATTGAGCGATTTTGTATGGCATACATGTTTAAAATACGAACAAATTGGACATATGTTTATATTCGACTATAATTTTTGGCCAGAATCTTCAATTCTATAAAATCATAGGTATGATAGAGATATTAAAGTTTAATATAAATCCCGTTTTGTAATTATGGTTTGGCGCAAATCTCAATAAAAATTTAAAAAAAAAAAACAAAAAAAAAAAACATTTGTGTGATTGCCTTTCTTAAAGGGAATTGAATTTTGATGGAATTTTTATGTTCATTTTATTTAAAGCTTGCATTTATTTTTTATAGCCAGTTTTCTTTTTTTAAATTAATAATTAACGAGTGAACATTGTGCACAAAACGTTCTGAACAAAACATTTTAAAAATAGCAAAATTTCATTTACCTCAACCTGTATAATAATTGTTTACCCATGTTAAGCGATTAAACTAGTCGTAGATCTGATCAAACACCTCCAAGGTACTCGGTTCCGTAAACGCAATTATGTTAATTTTTGGTTGTCATAGGTGTGCTCCCTTCAATGCATATCATAAGTATGAGGCAAATTAACCTAGCTGCTGGTTTAAGCATGTTGAATGCGTGAAAGCCCCTTTCCTTCCCGATGAGTGACATTTGTCCCTCTGGTTTAACCCCCTGTTATTAAACTGGAAATACAATTTTTGGATTGATCAACCATGCTGATTATACATGTAATTGAAAAATTGATACAAGCTGTTTGTACTTCATTAAGTGTACGGGTATACTCTATGTAAGTATACAGGACAAGTTATGTTTAGGAAAATTAGTAGATAGACCCTAGAAAATTAACGAGTTGCCATGCTTAGGGTTCATCACCTTATGTCTTGATTATTACATTTGGTCTGCTCATTACTCCATGCAGTTTTGTTTCCACCGCTTCCAGGTATATACCCCGGAAGCTAATCAAATAAACCGCGAAAACAAACAAGCTTGCACACATGGCATCACAAGTGAATTACACGAGCGACTATGTGGGCCAGTTATGCAACGTGAAATAGGCTGAGGCATATTTTGTATGAGCTAAGTAGATCACAAAGAGCACCAAACACTACTTAATGTCGGACACTAATGAATATTTATGTTTCGCAAGGTGAATAATAAGTTTATCCAGTCCCACGTAATTATTACAGCGAGCTTCTCAACAGCCCTTTGTTATGTAGTTCTGGCAACACAGGGTTGTATATTGCAGCGTGTAAGGCTATTATTAAACTGGTATGGCTCATTCAGCTTGGAACTATATGTTTAAAATTAATAATTACACAATTTTACTAATCTTTTTTAATGATAAGAGTAATACAAGTGTAAATATAGTGTATAACTGCATCGTATATTCAAATGATGGTGTTAATTCAATTCTACATGTACTTCCAATCGTCATTTTCACTCTTTTAATTATTTAGTGGCTATTACGATAGTTGTTTCGCCCAGTTGTGAAGGGTAACCAGTCATTGGTCAACAACTAGAAATGTTATTCTACATTTTCAAACAAGCCTAATTTCGTGCACGTACATACAGTATATTATAAGTCTAAGCACCCTGGGAGTAATGAATCCACAATCAACGATTGCTGCATTACAAGTATCCGCAATTTAGTTTCCAATAATCCGAGTTTATTTTATGAAAAATGTTTATATAATTGATAACCTGCATTAGATGCACCCGTTTGTTAATCCAATTTTTGTCTCTCGATCACATTATGCGGGCGATAGCTTAGTTTTAATATGTTTTCCCGTTAATTCATCATACCTCAACTCATTAGCGAAGTAGATCCCTGCAACCAAAATGACCAACCATCCAGCTCGAAAAATAAACGATAGTCTAAATGGGTTTGCTTTTCAAATTTCATTATGACATGCTACCACAAGTGTATTTATTTAAAAGTCTTTTCAACATTGTTGTTCAATGCAGAAATCCATTTTAATTAAACTCAAGAGTAGTTCTTTAATGCAACAGCACTAAATCTTGCTTCTGTGTGAAATAATCGATGTATCGATATCACAAATGTTTTCACGCAATATGAAAAATAGTCGAATATACATTGCTAGTCGTAAAAACGTAGAACCCTAACTTCATGGCAGATGATTCAATTTAATTCAAATTTGGTACTTACATATAGAGCAATAGTGTAGGAACAAAAAACTCATCGTGAACCCCCAACCATTGGCCACCAAACAGTCCAGATTTGAATACAGTGGGCTAAAAAAGTTAAGCAGTTCTCTAGTAAATGGTTTACAAATCGAAGATTAATAATATCGAAGACTTGAAACTATGAATTAAAAAAAACTTAAACTGAACTCGACCAGCGTATAATCGATTCATCAATCAATAAATGGCGCTTTAGACTCCTGACGTGTGTAAAAATCTACCGGAGAACATTTTAACACATTTTATAGTTCATTTTTGTTCCTACACTATTGTTCTATGTAAGTGCCAAATTTCATTTAAATCGAAGTATGTTTCACGAAGTTGTGATTTTTTTATTGGATTCTACTTTTTTTTATTGCCAGTGTAGTATATTACATGCATTTCCAAGGAGGATTCTACTTTGTTCCAAACATATTTTCACAAATTTGGAAACACGTTTCTATCGCTATTTTAAACACGGCGTAATTAGTAAGCTGATATATCATGCCTTAGTAAATTACCATTAACATGCAAAGAAATATAATCTTTTCCTTGTCAATTTGATTTT
This sequence comes from Julus scanicus, assembly GCA_034698625.1. Lineage (NCBI taxonomy): Eukaryota > Metazoa > Arthropoda > Diplopoda > Julida > Julidae > Julus > Julus scanicus. The sequence continues at coordinate 12,383 of JAQGBW010002174.1, forward strand.
AACGTGCCACGAACAAGTTGCGTAATTGAGTAATTGAATCGGGTTTTTTAGCTTACTACTGTCTATCAAAACCAAAACAAAAAACGCAATACTTGGTTTAATTAAGAGCGCCAAATAAAAAAAGAATTATTTTCAAAACCTTCAAACACATACGGTAAAAAATACTGCGTTGTATATTTTTTTTTCTCCACGATCTTCATAAGAAATTACGAGGTACTTATCATAGTGTGAACGCTTGTAACAGCTCAACAAAAGATCACAACTGTTACGCATATAAATTTACAAATGTACTGACAAGAGCTCTGTGCAATCAAATAAAATACAAATATACAATTTTACACGTTGCCAATTTAAGTTCTTTCAATGTAGCCATGAAAATCACACTCTGTCCACAGAACTCTTGGCATTCACGTTTTTTTTACATCCCTCTGTACATATTATTCCAAAGTCGTTTTTTTCTAAGGTTATTTCCGTAAAGATAGAGGAATAGAAGGCAAACAGTTTCTCAGCTTTCTGTCTATAAAAGGTTTGCAACGAAATAACCCTTTGGATATTCGAGGCCGAGAGGCCGGTATTCTAACTAATCTGAATTCATTGGAAATAAATTTGAAATTTCTAGATGAAAATCAACAATGCATTTTTGCTCGACTTCTCGCGCATCACTATATATACCGAGAACCGATGCTACAAAACGTATTTTTGTATGGAAAAAAATGCATTATAAAAACGCAGTCGAGCGTGTGATATTGAATTGGCGCTATACTGGCATGATTTAATAAAGTAGATACATTCAACGGTGGAAGCATATGCCCCACTTTCTCTCTCTTACTGACCTTTTCCTTTTATTCAGCAGAAATTTCTCAGAAAGACTGAAAATGGCTGAGGTATTCCTATTTTCTCCTTAAAAAAGCAAGCCATTTGTATTCCCATCACACGCAACAGCGCACACAGCAACCCACATTTGGACTCCAGCTTAGGGTGCGTGATCTTAAGGTTTTCTACCATAAATCGGTTTAGAATTTCGTGTTTTAGCGAATAAATAGGGTCAAACTTGTATTAGTTTTGAGACGATATGGACTGAGATGTCGACGAAATTCGAAATAGTGTTTATGGCGAGCGAAAACTAAAAGCAAACTTGGAAATATACAAACGTTTTCAATGCCAATCTATCATTATACAATTAAGTTTATGCAAATGTTACGTATAAGATATTGCAATTAATGTTTGACAACTTTCGTTCATAATCAGACCTTAAACAAAACTTGTCTATCAATCAAATATTCTCCGATTTGGTTCTCAAAATAAATCATGACATACCTAAAATTACATTTCACAACTATCTTTTAATCCGTGTTTTCTTTAAAGTTGTGAATACATACATCTTGATTTTAATTATATTTCTCATTGTTAAGCAAGTTTTCAATTAGCATAATTTCTGAAACAAAAAAAATCTACAGTATAGCTGCTATTTTACAATATAGAATAGTTTGCATCTTTTATACACATGGGAATCTCATAACCTTTGCAGAATAAAATATAAATTTTAGATTTTTGGCATGTATCGACGATTTTGAGACAACTCCACTTTCCTTGTGAAAAAAAGCAATGTTGTGCGTGGGCAAAAATAATTGCAGACTATTTCACTTTTTTTACCGAAGGCAGATTTATAATAAACTCAACTGTGAAATACAGCATACAATCGTAAAAAAATCGTCTAGTCAAAACTAATATGACAATGTGCATCGCTAAGCTTATGATATCATCAAACTAATTACTTATCTGCTTTTAGCTCATGTTTACATATGTAGAAAATCTATTAGGCCTACAACCGTATGTTCAACTTAATGCAAAAAATAATTTTGTCTCCACATGCTAGTAATTATTTTTTGTCAAATAAGTCTTCACAAATGGAGAAACATTTCTTGCTCAGCAAAGTCATCTAAATGAAATGCATATAATGTAAAACACTACATGAACTACAGTAAATTAAATGCTAACACGCCATTCCAAACGTGTTTTGAAATGTACAATTTCAATAAACGTCTATAGCGGCAGATAATGACTAATCACCGGAATGTTAATGTCATTATTTTTGCGATAGCACAGGTTTAGTAACAGATTAATGATGAATTACAATCAATTATGTGAATTACACGTTTTTTTTCAAATTCTTACAGAAACGGAAATGGCTAAGTTGGAAGTGTGGAAGTTACAAAATGTGCATCCAGCTTGGACTCAATGTCCTTTGTTTTCTATTGAAATAGACAGCTGGACATTCTCCTAAATGTCGAGCAGTAAGCGAAACACTTATAAAACCCTAATACCATCAATCGTGGCCCAATACCAACAGGGATTTGCTTTTCAGACAGCACCTCGGTCTTTTTTAAAAACCTAAACCTGTCCAATATGATATATCTTATTGTGATTTGAAAACTTTCCACTCAAAATTTTATGAGATTGCTCGTATAGCAACCATTCTGCCCCCCTAGGACACAAAAGCATAATTGGATCACTTGGACCGTGACGTATACGGCCCCTTAGTCTCCTCCTATTATATACACTTTTGTAGGAAATGTTAGCGGCAAAATTCAGCATGTCGAGCTCGTTGAAAAATTGACTCAATTTCATCGTTGCAAACTCAACATTTGTTGGTGAAATTGACAGAAATGCCTTCCAGTACATGTATATACAATGAAATTTCAATACGTGTGTGCGTGTTTGTATTATAAAATTACGTCCATCATTTACATCGCAATTCATTTATGAATCAAAGCTTTTGTGTGTTGTTTTTTATCAAATATTTTTTAAACCAAAGTGTGTGAGCCAAGTGCATTATGAATTGAAAGGATCATGATGGGTAAAAACATGAAAACTGAAAAAAATATTGGTTATGAGAAAGTATGCGGTGAATTTAAATTGAAAAACGAAATGAATCGGAACAAATCAATATTAGGTTTTCATACTGTACGTTTGGAATGCGCAATAGTCGAGGCCTTATGGCAAATTTTGAGGCTACCAACCCTGACAGTTAACGAAAGAAATGAACCTTAGCCTACGCACTCTTAAAACAATTAAAAATAAATATAACAAAAAGTCTGATTTTTGTATAGGTTTCTGAATTCTCTTTAGACAATAGACAACTTTTAAAGATGGTGGTTTTTATGCAATAAATTATTAACCTTCATGAGGAAAAAGGAAAGAGTATCCACGTGTAATATATCCATCAGCAGAAATTAGGCTTTCTATAAATTGTCTAGTGTATTTTGTAACCAAATCAGGCTTAAACTTTTAAAGGGGGTAGCTTATAACGTCATGTGCTTTACTCAATGGCATTCAAAAATTCTTATAATTGCCAAAAATAATCAATCAATATTTCATACCTTCATCAAATGATGTGGCATATTACAAACATTATCGAATCTTTATTAAAATTAAATGTTAAATGCAATAAAACAGGTTATAGTTTCTTTAACATTTTCTGTCGAATTATTGAAATAAAATGTATGTGTTATTATTTTTACTATAGATACATGAATCTACTAGCGAGGTTTTTGTATTTATATTAATCCATTGTTATTTTAATTGTGAGCTTTATCTTCCATTCGACGTGATTGGAATATAAACGGAATATAAAAATGAATTGAATCAATATGTGAAAATTTCCCTTTGACATTAATCATATTAAATGAACTTATCCTAGACATTTACATTTAGTTATTTTCCTGCAGGCCACAGCTGCACCCGTTATTATATTGAAATTTAATGGTTTTCCTCAAATGAAACTGCTGAAACCACTTCTATATCAATTCCGATCAATAATTACTTTTTCTCTCTCTCTCAAATAACGCTTACTTCTATTAACGCAGTATAAGTGCTTTTCGTAAAAAAAAAAAAAAAAAAAAAAAAAAAAAATGTGCCCGAAAGCCATATGGGATATATGCAAAATTTAACAATTGCATTGCCGAGCTGCATTTCAAAATATGGTAAAATGCGTAAATAGGTTTGCGCACGTTTCTTGCACTTCTCGTGATTTTTTCACTTAAAATATGGCAGCAGATGGTAATTTTTGAAATATTTCATGAAGCGAAACGTACAAAAATTAAACTACTGAAGTGCACGAAAAGCGAGTGTTATGGATCCATATTGTGCAGGTAAAGTATTTGTGAATTTGTGTAAAACGAGTTCTTCAAAATTTAAAGTGTTTTCTGAAATAAAGAACAACAGAAGTTTATAAAAATGTATAGACGATTTTTTTTCAAATATTTTTTATATGAGGAAAAATAAAGCAAAAATCTATGAATGTAAAAATCTTGTTTATAACCACTTAGCCAACTTTAGCACACTTGCTCAACTTCATGGAATTCCCCGAAAACAGAATTTTCAGCTTACTTTAAGCGATTAACCCCTTTTTGTTTTTCAATAAAAACTGAAGATGGAAGTAATAAAATTGTATCACCCTAACATTTTATATAAATAGGTCAATAATGAATAATAAAATAGGCTATTTTCGAGTATTATAGATCCTAATTCGGGTCCGGCCCGGGCTCGGAGCCCAAAACGGTCGTTCAAAGGTGAGGCTTTCGACTTTCTAATCTAGGAAGGCTTACTGGAAAATGTTCAAAGTTTGGTAAAAAAAAAAGAAGAAAAAAAAGCTCGTCCTCGAGAATGGCTTTTTTTGCATATGAAATCATATCTTCCAAAGTGGAATTTGGAGCATTTTTCTTCATCTAAACTCATGTTTTTCTGATGGAGAGGAAAAAATACTCAGAAATTGGATGGGCAGGCCATGAATTAGTCCGAAGCAAAATGGTTTTCCAACTGCGCAACATCATTTGCCACATAACGTACGCCCACTTTCATGGCTAACATATTGCACTCAGAAGGCCCATCTCCCCTATTACTTATATCCTAGCTTTTTCCTAGCTTCCTTCACATCTCTTTTCTAATCTTTCTCGTCTTTGTCATCTTACGCTCAAACTACTTGCTTTTGTACTGCTTCCCATTTTTTCCTCGCATCTCTACGTCCATAAACGAAAAATGAAGTTGTGCGATGGAAAAAGCAAGGTACATGTAAATATGCAAAAATGAATTTTTTTTTTTACTGGCATTAGTGTTAAAGGAAAAGAAGCAGAATTTTCTTTTCAGTTATGACTTGGACATTAAGATGCCAGGTTGAAAAACCTCACATGCACAGTACAGATGAGTTACATATAGATTATACAGATATAGAAAAATTCTAACTTTTATTGTAGTTTTCTAAACGTAGTCTGCGTACATAGTGTAATTACTGTTTATAGTCTGTCATTATCCGTATATTGATGCCATAGACATAGGGGCTTTTAAGAAAATTATTTTAAAACATTTAGAGAACACGCGTAAACAACATATTACCTACATGCAAGACAAAAACGTGTTATAAATATTTCACAAATAGACTTATTGAATCAGCAGGAGAAGCTGAATTTCTGAAAACATTTTTTCAAATTGACAAACTAGCGCAATTAGCATACATTATCATCACCTTCACAATAACAACAAAGTAAGTAAGTGTATACAATGTTTCTGAACGTTTTTCACATGTATGAAATACGAGTAGCAACATGTGTTGCAACAGATGTTTACAATAAAACACGTTCACAGAAACATTACGTGTAAACTTAATGTGTTTAAGCTTAAAAAACAGTTCCATTTATTTAGTCTCTGAAATCCTCAAGTAGCACCCAAGATAATTCCTATATAGAAATATCGAATGTGGCTTGCGACTGGAACGCCAGCATTTTTGCAAATATATTTTTTTCTGCAAACCGTAAAAAATGCATAAAACTTTACTGCTGATCTTTATATTTTAGTGTTTCTGCAGGGATAAGAGTCAACGGCTTCTTCTCTTATTTTGGGAAGAAGTTGAGTGTAGAAAGTATTGCCAATTTAACCAATACCAAGTCCTTCCTCTCCCATGGTCTTTGGTGCAATATCTATAAACCTCAGAATCCTACATGGCAATCATTTCATATTTTGTGTTAAATTCTTTACAACTTTTATAAGTTTTCCTCAACAGCTGTAGTCTTCAATAAACGTTTGAAATATAGGAATAAAAAATGCCGACAGTATATCAGTCCTTAATAGAAATTGATCCATTAACCAACCATACGGCATATAAAATCAAAGCTTCAAAATCTGATGCTCTAAAATAAACACTAGGTGACTTATAAACTCATTATTTGAATTAGCATGCTGTCTATCATAAAAGCTAAAATTTCCATGTTATACTTTCAATTTCGTGCACAGTATGCTCCAACATGCTCAGTTAAGAAGTATTATATATATGAAGTAAATTTCGGTTATGAAGTAAATTTTGATATACAATTTCAGAAAAAATATGTTAAAATAAATTATTTAATTAGTAGTTTGAATTTATAAGTAGAACTTGCATCGTTGGTTATCTTAACTACCAAAGAATGGTTATGTTGCTGCCTACAATCAGTAAATAAACGTTTGAAATTTTTAATGGAGCTATTGCCACATAACCTCTTACAAAAATATATTTAGCAGACTTGAAAAGAGCTGCCTTCCCATAAATACATATCAATTCCGAATATAAATAACTGAAACATTTATCTACAGTGTACAGCAGACGCTGCTTTAAACACACTATTCTATATGAAATACTTGATATTTAACTTTCTTCCAGCCCAAAGATATCTTTGCAATGTTTGTTACCCTTGCCCTCCAATAAAATAACCCATGGATGTCTTACTAAGACTGTTTTCCTATAAATACTGCAGGCATGATAAAAACTGCAATCCTTATGGGTTTTGCTCTTAACATCTCGAGCATAAACGAATATCTATACACGTACCGAAATACTATAGGCAATATTTTTTAAGACGAAACTTAAAATTTTTACACTGTACGTCATGCAGAACGCATATGGGTTGCAAACCCATCAACTGTGAATTTAAGCCCTTGCCAAACGCGTCATGAATGCCAGTTGAATCCAACCCTGTGTGGGTGCAGCTCGTCGAGTATTAGTAGCATCTTCAGTGGGAGCGCAGATTTTCGTTTTCATTGCAAGAAATTCTGTCAAATCTTATTTTTTGCTTGGCTGCCTTTCTAGCTCTTCTTCTATTCGTAGGCCTATACCGTATGCAGGGCTTAACCTATTGCCAGTAACGAACTTTTGCAGGGCGAGACATGAGTCTTTTGACATCTAGATTAATTTTAAAGCATCCGCCAAAGCCGGCAATCAAAGCACAGTTCACTTTGGATGTGTTGCTAAGGTCATTTTTAGTTCGTGATATTTCATACTGCCAATCTGTTAATGGAAAATTTGTAAAAAAGAGTAGGTGTAACGTCTGTATCCAAGGCTTGCAGTTCGAATTCTTGAAAATTGGAAGACTGCATTAGCCAATTTATCATGAACTTCTTATAATGTACAGAGTCTGAAATAGACCATTGCAAGTTTGTAAAAGTGCGTTTCCACGTGAGATTAACTCTCGTGAGTTACTCGTCACATCTCGTATTCCACAAAATTTCCCAAACCGTAAACATAAGCATCTCCTCAATGCTCATCCGCTATCTGGGAAAAGTCATCATCAGGGCGTTTTTTGCTACATTTTTGGCCTATAGCTCTCGATAGCTGCTCTCAAAATTCGAATATGGTTCGTATTTTGTGAGCTGCTATCAGAGAGGTCTGGGCTCACGTATCCACCAGCCATAAAATTCGATAAAGACTGCTCTCGAACAGTAGCACGCACATTTTTGCACGTGCTACTTGGAGAGCTGCTATAGAGAGCATCTGGAGAGTTTCTCTCAAGTAGAAACGCTCTTTAATACTGTACCAATATTTCCTACAGCTTCTGCATACATCCCAAAGCGTAAACTTCTGTTAGCTTATCATCCCTAGGAAAATTATTATAAAATTAGTCGCATAGACGGCGTTGGTTACCCTCTATAAAGTGATGAATGAATTATGCAGAATGCCCCATTTTTTCTTCTAAGAGCAAGTCAAGAATTTGAAATGCGGGTTCTGCCATACAAATTTCACATCAGCATATTTCAATCTAAGAAGTATGCCAGAAAATGAGGACAAGCTTTGTGCGCAGATCCAAAAGGATCTATTGAAAACGCTTTGCCCTACTTTTGCATGCACTCGTCTGTCCATAAATTGTCCGCCATCAACGGGTTCTGTCAAGCCGGCATTAACCTTATTGCTGACTGTCGAGGCAACAGACTGAGGCAAATTCTGATGCATTTATACAATTCTGACTAAAATGCATTGTTACCCTTAAATAGTCATAATTCAACCTCGAAACAATAAGAGAATATTTCGTCCCTATGGAATTTTTGCATATGTTCGCCTTAATGGGCGACTGATTTTTTGTCTGATCCACCCTATATTTGTTTTTAGCAGTAATCAGTTTTTCCGAACATACATATACTTTCTCGCTTACATTTCACAATTTGGTGCAACAATGACTAATACAAGCAATTCACGAAACACCTAAATTTGGACATTTTCATTGTGATTGCTGTACAAAAGGTGTGCATTGTTGTTTAAGTTCTGGCGAGTTCAACAGCCCAAGTGAAAAATCTCATGTAGTCTCATAGGAAGAAACAATGAGACTATATGAGACTGATGAGACCTGCCAATGA
>JAQGBW010002175.1:0-21027 GCA_034698625.1 Julus scanicus
GGAAACTTCGAAGTGCGCATGCTCAGACCCTAACTTTTCGGTTTCGGTTTCGGTTTCGGCACAGTGGGAATCAGGCAATAGCATCAAAAATAACCGTTACCATTGACGTCATTATTTCCAAACGCACATAGGCCTAGTAACGCGCAAGGGATTCTGGGTAAAGGGCAACATAACCGTATTTTTTTGAATTGCACATATACCTGAAAAATGTGAAGAATTTACATAGAGCGTTTTCAACGGTTGAACAAATTTGTCGTGATTTTGACAGTCTGCGCATGACGGACGGAAACTTTTACATGGGATTGAGCCCTAATACCGTCAAATTGCATTCAAAACGTTTATTTAACGCCGAAATTGACCGTTCAACAGAGCATGCGCACATGAGGTCAACATTTACGGTTAGTGAAACGTACGTTTCTTGCTAAATCTCTCTCTTGCTCAAACAGGGCATCTGATTGAAAAAAATAACACTTCAGAAATATTTGACGAACGACCCAAAACAATTATTCTAAATTTGCGCTCCCTGCAATTGGAATGGTTGCAATGGCGGCGCTGACGTTTTTGCAATGCTGGTGAATGCCATCAGACGCGCATGGTTTAATGGACTTGTAAAACTGAGATTTCCTTTTTGGTTGATTGCCATCTTTGATTACCAGCAGAAGAGAGCTATTTCCATCGTTTATCTTGATGAAACTATATAGGTAGTCGTCAGCTGCGTTTTTAGACTACAAACCCAACGACTATTTCCATTAGTTGCGAACGCTAATTAATTAGCATAATGCCGACGTAATGCAGCGAACGACAACTTATTTAGAAGTTGCAGCGTGCATTTTTCGCTAAACGACGAGCAAATAAAGTTTTAAATGAAATGAAACTATTGATGTTTTCTGGATGTGCTCGAAGTCGTTATGTCCCATAAAAGTTAATTGCAACTAGGGTTTGCACCCTCAATTTTTCGGTTTTATTTTTAGTAGATTCTTTGACATTTCTGCAGCATTCTTCTAGATAAGAGCAACCTATAATTAAAGCCGAAATTCCACAATATATGTTGGAATTTCGGTGCTTTATAAAACTCTATAGCTGCTGTTGAATTCAATTAAGCACTTAGTATAGTTATGTAAGCCGTTACACAGTCGCAGCTAGCTAGCCAGCAGCCGTTTCACTTCCGTTATACTGAATTTTCCTCATATAACATATACTTAATATGCATTTGAGGTTCACTGTTTGACAGATTTTGACCTGCTTTTTTCATCATAAATACATTTATATTTCCTATAAGTAGTTTAATAACATTTATAGATTTCCCACTATAGATTTAATGGTCAGTTTATATAAAAGAGAATTTCAGTGACCTGGAAATTGTATGTAAATTCCACTTGTCATGTATTATAGTAACAGTTCAGAATCTATACTTGTGAAGAACATGCAGCTTTTCCCATGATGCAACCACACATTTTATCATAGTATACCATCCCATTGTATCAACAAGCATCTTCTTACAACAATATTATGCAAAACATGGACATTTGCATCAACATTTCCCTGGATTCTGCTGATTGTAGAACGTTAACCCTAAACTAAAAAAAAACAGTATACGATGAGAAAATTTGAAACCAAGAAATTTGGGACATCAGTTTTGAAAATCTTTCGACTTCAAGTATACATGAACAAGTTTTTTTTGTCTTGTACCACCGCTAGTTGCGCTAGTGGCACTCGGTCGAGGTATGATGACAGGCAGCCGTTGTCAATCTCATTCTGACTTTAGTGTCACCCAACGCTGTTTATTTTTTTGCATTTTCAAATCTAATGTCTGGCATAGTCCACAACAAGGAAAAGTGTCATGGGATGCATTGGATGAATGGCCAAAAACATTTAGGAGAAACTGAAGACGACAGGCAGACGGGCGCCTTCCGTCCCCAAGCCAAGCATGGCAATGGGGTCCTCCTGCCATTTTTTTTCTAGTGTTCTGGAACCCGTAGCTTTTGGCAATCACTGAGTAGTCGCAAAAGTTTGACAGTCAACTTGCTTGTGTGTATTTGTGAAACGATTTGTGAAGATTTTTTTTTTTTTTTTTGGAACGCCTGTGTGGATGATGAGAGACAAACAACAACACAAAATATGCATTGTGTGGAACGTGCGTTTGTATTCTGTGTATAGAAATTGGCTGGCGAGAGATACCAAAGTGGTCTCTTCAACAGTGTTTGCTTATTTGGGGATGAGTAAGCTGGAGCTGTCAGCTTTTGCCGACCCCATCCTCCATGGACACGACCCAAACAACCCCCCTCCTCCATGGACACGACCCAAACAACCCCCCTCCCTTTCCATGTTTTGTGTTGGAAGTGGTGCCAAAGACTCAAAGTAGTCCTTCGTTAGCAAGTTCTTGTTGGGAATCCGTCATCTCAGAACTCCTTTTGATGCATGCTATACAATGACGTCATTAATCGCTAAGAAAATGATGGGCCTCCGACAGCTTTGAGTGCCATCTTGTAAGTTGTTGCAAGCGGCTAAAGGAGTATCATGCACTCTTATGCTCGTACAATTGTGCTTGAGTTGATAAAGAAACGATGGAGATTATTGCATGCATGTTTCTCTATTCCTACTTGAATCAAAGAACAATAAATTCAACATGGGATTTTTGTAAGACTTGTATCGAATTTTATCAACTATAAGACACACTTTTCCCCCTAGAAACATCTCTAAAAACTGACTGCATCTAAAGCCGGGTCTCCACCAAGACGTACATTGTACGTATATACACGTTTTTACAAACATATGCAAAAAAGTTTGCCCTACGGGTTTGTTTCAAACGCCATTTTTTAAATTGTACAGCTATTATCTAAATGTCTTTAATAGCTGTACAATTTTGATATTTGCATATATTTACAAAATGGCGGCTGAAATAAACCCGGAGGGCAAACTTTTTTGCAGATGTCTGTAAAAACGTGTATGCACATACAATGTACGTTGTTTCAAACGCCATTTTGTAAATATATGTAAATATCAAAATTGTACAGCTATTAAAGACATTACGTACAATTTACGTCTTGGTGGAGACCGGCTTTAGAATCGCATGTATCTTAAACAATGTATATATAGTCCAGGCGATAATCGCCGGATACATGTTTCCAGCTACTTGGATACAATGTTGTCGCCTTCATCTGGATGCGTGTCACCAACAATGTGGCTCGTCCAGATCTTTATTTTTCATCAGCTAAATCTATTTCCATATACCTATTTTTCAAAATATTCTACCTGAATTGATACATTTGAAAGTTCCTTCCTCATGTATACATTGTCTACTTATAGTGTTTCCCTATTGTTGAAGTTAGTTAATTGATAAGACAAATTTTAAAAGATATTCTATAAGAAATTTTTTTTCTTAGAATGAAAAGTTTTTTTTTCTTCCGTTGGTGGTTTTGAAATTAATGTGCGTCTTACAATCGATGGCGTCTTATATACGTATAATTGATGAAACTTTTAGCCAACTCAGGATTCCTAAATCATGCAGTTTGGAGTTTAGAAAAAAATGTATATACAGACAGCCCATGAATACAAACAACGGCACGATAGTTGGGTGTAACCACCATGTTCTTGACAGTTCGGAGGAGACAGCGCATCGCCATGTTGCCTATTTTTGCGAGCTAGCCCATATTTGTAGATTAGACCGATTGTGTCAAATCCCCGTGAAAAATTGTCACAGCATAAATGAAACTGCAAGCTCATTTCCATGAACTCCGTGACTCCAAGTCGACCAAATGATTGCCCTGATATGTCAAGGATCCACATTCCAAAATGGGTCTGTAATTAAAACGGCGTAATACTGCATAACACGTGACACCGTGTGGGTCGTTTGAACTCAATTTCGGTGTGTTTTTTACCATCCGTCTTTTTTGGCAACCGAATTCCATTAGGGCGAATCAAGCCACATGCGGGACAACAGTATCATGAAAATCCATCGTTCGTATTTAAATCCGTGGTGACTTATGAGGTTCGGCTGAAGTCAATTTGGGGGCTATTCTTCGTTGAGCAGCGTGTGGTCGCCGGGGTCACATGATGGCACTGGCTGTCATTTCAAATGTCTACCATGACGAGCAAGGCCGAACCCTAGATATAGGCTTTAATAATCAATTGATGATATATACACCTCTGAGAACAGGTTCGTTTCAATCTGACTTCCATTGACTGCTGCCTTGGCAAGGGTCACTTTGGCACCACCGGTGTCATCCCTTTGAAAATCAATGAGGAGGGATGCTTTTATCTACAGCCATTCACGGTTAAGACACACTGGACCGTCATTTTGCTGACGACCGGCCTCATTGAGAGATATTTATACTGTTTGCTGATGTCAGCGTTTATATAGGCTATTGTGTGAGAATGTTTTTCTCCAAATTCTGTTAAAATGATCATGTATTTCTAGTTTGCTTTTACATTAAGCTGGATCACAACCCTATCACTTTCAATGGGTGAAATTTTAAAAACTACTTACAGCCAAACAAAAATAGCTTGATAAATCAGCAAGCGTATGATGATATAGTTTTCCACTTTGAAATGGTAGATTTTTTAAAAATTAATAAACAAGTTTGAAAAATGTCCGTTAATTTGCACACACTGCCAGCAGGTGGCAGCACGAGAATTTGCTCACAGCCAAACAAAAAGAGATTAAATAAAATAAAAATTGTTTAAAATAGCACGAGAATTCAAATTAACAGACATTTTTCAAACTTGTTTATTAATTTTAAAAACATCTACCATTTCAAAGTGAAAAACGACATCATCATACGCTTGCTGATTTATCAAGCTATTTTAAACAATTTTTATTTTTATTTAATCTCTTTTTGTTTGGCTGTGAGCAGGTTTTAAAATTTCACCCATTGAAAGTGATAGGGTTGTGAACCACCTTAAATACAACTAAGGAATTTAACGTAAAATGAACAGTAATAACATGGATAGTGTATAGTGCCAATACATGCATGCTTTCAGGCTAATATGTGTGTATATTATTATATTGCAAATACTACACATTTACAAAGCTGACCATAATAATTTCAGAGCTCAAACATGCAGTTGCAAGATTGATTGCAAATTGGTTGTAGTTGGAACAAATAACCAATTTGCAACCAATTGTAGTTTGCCAAGTGGTTGAATGTCTTATTTTCCATTAGCAGTAATCTCTGATATTAGTTAACTTTGTCATCAATTTACAACCGATTTTGTTCCATAAATGTGTCTATAGTCAGATCTGGGGTATAAAACGTAATGTTTCAACGGAAATATTACCAATTACGTCCGGTTACAGTGCAGTTATATATACACTTGTAAACACCACATGGAAGTGTTGTGCCATATACTTCCATTGACCCAATTAATAAAAGGGTTATGTTGACAAGCTGTATACAGTTGAATGCATGGGAATAAAAACTTTGCTTGTAGTATACTGTAACACAATAACAGCTTGAACATTGTATAATGAGATTTTTGCATAAGTGCTTATATATAACACCATGTTGTTGGTTCAAAATCCCTCAAGTTGACAGACTTTTCAAATCAAAATAGTAAAGTGTAATTTTCGGTCTTATGTGTAGAATAAAGCAAAACAGGAATTGACGCATTGTATCGTGGATTTCTTGAAACCATAAATCTAACAATGGTATAGTATACTATAATAGTGTTAATTCCGCATGCGGACCAATTTCCTGTTTGATCTATACGATAAGTGTAAAGGAATGATGGCTGCCCATTTCCAACTTGCTTTTTTCGGATGCACCACAGACCCACTTGAGAGATTTACGCTCAAACGTTTTGCTCATTAAGAAAAATTACTCGAGGGAAAAAAGGTATTGACCTTTGCAAGTTGGGATATGCTATAGAAGCTGGCGGCTTCCTGAGAATGAAATTTCGGTTTTAAAAAAAAAAGTGTTCGTGATTTCCTTTGGGGCTGCTTTTTTGTGTTATTGTTTGTGCGCCCTGTTTCAGAGTAGGCGGGCATTGTTGTAACTTATGCCTTTATTTTGCTACGTCATTGCCCATTATGATTGCAGTTTTAAACAAGCATTTAACCTTAATGCTCTAAAACATCATCAGTCAAATGAACTTTTTTACTTTGTCTCTGATTGGGCATAACCTATCCTGACTCGGGTCTATTAACTCCATTATGGGTAAGCTTTTGCTATAAAATGGCGTCCTGACTTTTAACTCACAGGTCACTCAATCAGTGCATTGGATGGAATTTTGAGAATAGCAAAAAACCTAATTGTTTTTATGATATTCGCAATAAGTTCAATTTACATAATCGTCTCGTTAAAAATAGTGCAGTACTCATCCAATTAACGAGCAGACATGCCTCATTTGCGTATATAGCTTAAATAACCGAAGCAGGATTTTGGGATGGGGCAGTTACTTTGATTACTCCATCATTTGTCATCGTCCTGTTTGGGATGGGTGATGATTTCGCGAAACAATCAGAAAAAAAGGGGGAGAAAATGTCTCATTAATTCCTTGATAATGAGAAAATCTGTTAGGTAATTGACAACGGATTTCTAGTGCAGGCTGATTAGTCTGTTGCATTAATGTCATCTTATACTAACTTTTAATCGCAATTATAACTTTTACACAGTATATTACAACCCCTCGAACACTTAAGCCGGGACTCCACTGCAGTCAACATTCAACATACAAACACTCAAGAGTAACCTGAAACAATGTATTTCGTCAACATGTTGATGAATGCTGACCTGTCTCCATCAAAAAGTTGACAAAATCAGTTAACAAACGCGTCCAGTTTATGGCGCTTCTACCAAGGCTGTATATACTTATATGACTGAGCATGCGCAGTAAAGTGGCAACATTCTGATTTGAGCGATCAGAAAAATGTTGATGAAACCATGGTATGGCAACAAAAAAACATAAGTTTGCTCAAACACCACGGTAAAGGTAAACTTTTTTTATTCGAAATTTGTTTCAGCAAACAATGTTGCTGTATGTTGACTGCAGTGGAGACGCGGCTTTACGGCATATAGATGTTGGCTTCTTTATCATTTCGTTAGTCATGACCACTAATTGCAGACCCCCATCCAGCATTTATCCCAAAAACAATGGTCATTAATGTGTATATTCCATGCAGGCATCTGCCACGTATAAACATAACGTCACTATTTATGAATGCTCGTGTTTTTGGAGAAATTAGAAGATTGTATAATAGCTGAAATGTTTTACATTTTAACAAGCACAAGCCTGACAATAACTATTCACTACAAGTACTCATCCTGAATACTTGTTCTCAATGGCGAAGTGAACTCATCTGAAGATGGACACCTGTAAGCATATACCGACAATTGTATGGACCCACGACATGGCCCCCGGTCTAACAGGCTCACGCTATTGAGATATTTGGCAGTACTACAGATGCTATACAAATCACAATGTCACCCGTTGATCATTAATTACTGTCACAATTGTGGGCGCCCTGCATGATTTCTTCTTATCTAACAGTGCCAAAGGAAAGCACCCCAGCCCCTTATTATTTGAATTTTCACTAAACCAGCTTGGTGTCGTTCCTGGCAGAGATTGCTATTTTTGTGTGTAGGCCTAGATGACATATCGCAGTTGTTATTAAAATCACAGTTAACAATTCAAATCGTCATAAATGAATGAAAGGTTTGACATATACGAACAATTGGAATCATTCTAGTATACAGGACACAAGACTGATGTTACAGCAAAGACCACACATCATACAACTTAGGCTTATGAAGTTCAAGAATGCAATATGTTCTTAAAATATTTATAAATTGCATGGATGATATGCACATTGGATTACAATAATTAGTTTTTGGTTCAATTGTTTCATTAGGGTATTAAGAACATGTCAATTTTCTTCGGTTTTTTAACAGTGCACTTTACCTATAATAGTAGGTTTTAGTGTGAATACGATAAGCATCTAGAAGTTGTGGTCACTGCAGATTATTATTATGAAACTCAACGCTGATGAAGCAATTATACTTGCAGATGGCGTGTTTAAATATATGAGGAAGTGTAAACCTATATAGTTATGATATAACCAAATCTCGATCCCGATTTTCATGCACGACAGCATTTGAAATGCTCACGCCAATGACCATGTCATTTCCCGACTTGTTTTTTTTATTATTATTTATTATTGTTTTTCTACTTTAGGTGAAATGATGCAATTTCTGGTAAAAGGAATGCTGAAATGATTAGGAGGACGAGGTAAGACAATAAAACACAATACCGATATAGAGATGAGGCATTTAAGTGGACGTTGTGGAATTTCAAACTGAGGAGAATTTAGAACTAACTATGCCATTATACAATTTATGTAACAAAACTGACATGTGGGCAGGTATTTGGGAATATGAACGTGAAGCACATCATTTTCAAACTGCGTGTTTTCCATATATATCTTTAAAAATTAAAACTTAGTTTACTTGTTTGGTCACGTTTGTTGAAATGGCCACCAACAAACATCACTTAATGATAAAACCATAAAGCAACACTGATGACTATGCATAATTTGATTTGCCATATATAAGCGCATTTCTAATGAGAAACTATTTAAAATAATAATAATATGCAGTGGCAGAATAAAACAAATGTTATTATATCGAAGCTTATCTCGAAAATCCGTTAACATGCCCCTCGTTATATAATCCGAATCTGTCAACTCCGCAAATGCGTTTCTCGTGCTTTAATGTTGGCGATTCGAAATCTGATCTCATAATCTGATAGTGTTATCATCGGCGCTGAAATCGTATATGCCAGCACGTATGCCGCAACTTTCACATATGCGGAAAGGGTTTTGATAACGCTTATCGTATCTCATATAGTCCCAGTTTATACGGACCTACCTCACGCAACTCACACGGAAATGATGAGGGTTGCCAAACCGCATAAACGCAGTAATGGGATTCGGTCATATATGCCATGCAGGCTTTTAGTCTTTTATACGTGTGCCTAAATTGATAGCCATCTCGAAATAATGATTAATTTATATATACACACTGTAAAGTTTTCAGGCATTTTTAAACGCCATTATATTTAGAGACTACAAAAGTTTTCTCCATGCACACGTTACATCGGATTCGAGTAAGGTGGATAGTGGCAATGTCGCATAGTTTTGGCGTTTGTTTACTGATAATCTACTAAATTTGAATAAGCTATTATTTTTAATTACGAGGTGCTGGAATTATTAAAGGACCATTCAAAAAAGACGCTCCTGAAATTCCTTCAAAAATTGATTCCCCACCTCCTATCCACCTGGTGTTCATTTACCCAGACTTCCCCACCCCCAATATATTTTTTTTTATAGAAGGGTGTCCAGAAAAGTTGTTAACACATGTAAAGGCCCATCCTATAAATTTCCACTACCAATTCCACGACATTTTCCAGATTTACGGAGACTTCCTGACCTCGAAGGGAAATCCCAGCATAAAATCGAGACTTTGCCGAAGTTTTAAAAATTCAAGTACAATTGGGACTGGAGGCACATTTCTGGTGTCCATTTTCCCTTTCACTGACCTTTAAAACTCAATTAAACAGAAAATCCAAAAACTGAAAAATACAATTATTAGCAATTTAGCAGACGTCTACAAGGGCTTAATTCCTACCCCCTAATGAGGACATAATTTTTAAATGGCCCCTAAGTATCATGGACTTACGTCAGTCGACCAGTTTTGCTCCACCCATTCAAAACTGAACGTTAAATTTCATTTGCCGGATGTGGGTGGAGCCAAAGTGCGCGTTGTTTAATACACACGCACTTGTTGCTGGAAGATGAAAAGCAAGTTTTCACTGTCTGACATTCTTGCAACAACGTTTTAATAATCCGTCATCTTTACGTTCTAACCAATGTATATAAACACGCTTCCAAGCACAAGATTAACTCGAAGCTTTCCACTCGGATGATGATGGATTTGTCCCAGAGGCCGTAGCGTTGAATATATGATAGTTTGCAACAAAGATCGGAGGGAATTTATTTTGTTTTTGTTTTTGGTGCGATGATGCACAAACGCAATCTCATCCCGTTAAATTTCTCATTTTTCATGGCCCAGTCGCCACGACAGTCTTTCTTTCTCATTTGACAGATGATAACGATACTCAGATAAGATTATTACGCACGCCGCCTATGGTTTCATATTCCTTATCACTGCCTCGTTGTTTAGACGTTATATAGAAATAAAACCCTGCATGTCTGCTTATTCTATATGCTCTCCTATCTTAAGAAAACTACCAGAAGCATAAGTTTTGCATGAGCAATTTTAAATTGTTAGATGGTGTATTAAAGAGGAAGTGAACACATATGAGCAAATTGCTTTTAACTATCATGCATAGCCATTGCACAGGGATGTAAATTGTTTAACCAGGGATACACACTGCTTTGTCTTAGAAAATTTGGTCAAACTTTGTACATGAGCCTAAAGCCGGGTCTCCACCAAGGCGTACATGTACGTTTAAACATGTATTTACAAACATTTGCAAAAACGTTTGCCCTCCGGGTTTGTTTCAGCAGCCATTTTGTAAATATCAAAAATTTTACACCTATTAAATGTCTTTAATAGCTGTACAACTTTGATATTTACATATATTTACAAAATGGCGGCTGAAACAAACCCGGAGGGAAAACTTTTTTTCAAATGTTTGCAAAAAATGTGTATATGCGTACATGTACGTCTTGGTGGAGACCCGGCTTTAGCACAAAATAGTGAAACCTATCAGAAATGTGCCCCTAAATTATAAGAAAGCATCAGAATTCGTTGCAGCATAATAGTAATTTACGTTAAGCATCCACATAAAGAAATATTTTTGGACAACTTGGCAATTGTTTTAATAAATATTTGTGTTAAGGTATAACATTCCTTATGCAACGTTATATTTCACCAAAATTTATATCAGTGCTAAAGAGCCACCATAACATTGAAACTACAATGCAGTATCATAAATACGAAGTAAAATGGTAAACAATAAAAACTAGTGCATCCATTTTGGGGATGTATAAGAGCTGGAACCTTCGTTTATTTTGTGTTTTGCGGTTTCAACTTCGTTATTGAGTGTCATAAGGAAAAACTAAAGCTCGTATCATGCAGAGCTTGCTGTCTAACAGGGACGGGGAACAGCCCAAAATTCACTACTCCATGCAACTTTCCCAGTATGAAAATGTCTGTCCTCTGGTGTCACGTGGAGGCTTTTTAAGTATCATTCTCCTGCTGGGAAGGACACGCAACGTTTTCTAATGTCAGATGGGTACCACCCAGAAGTTCAGACCACCAAAATGGACGGACATGAGGATCAACATCTTTTAACGTTAGGGTGGACCTCTGGAAATTTTTTTCTCCAGAAATTGTATGCTCCCTGCCAACTTTGGTGACGTTCGGTAAATCAGTTAAGCTTGATATTAATGCCCTAATTTAAGCTAAATCTGCCATCAGTGGTGTAACGAAGTAGCCATCAAATGTCACGGGTGAATAACACATTACCACCCGGTTTTATGTTTAAGAAATCTTAGTATGTTCTTGAAAAAGTCTTAAAACATCTCGACCAGTCATTGAAGCTAACAAACTTTTTTTCTTTTTCAAATCCTTCAAATAAGAAATTTGAAAATCATCTTTTATAAGTTATATGAAAATATGTAATTTAACAGAAGAAGCATTGTGTTGGGGATGTCTTGATTATTATTGTGGAATTCATTGTTATTCATTCTTAAGCATCAATTAATAGACTTTTTGGGGGCTTTAAGCATTGTCTACAGTAGTTTACAGAAGAGGCACAGGTGGCGCTTTCATTTTCCTTCCCCCTCCTTACCACAATTACATTTACATGATGGAGTTCACGGTCACATTAACTCAAAAACGTAACACCAGCTTAAAGACAGATTCCCATTGTAACAACCTCTGTTTTAACAAGTGGAATTCATTGTTATTCATTCTTGTCTCACACAGACGATGAATTTACGACTTGATTTGTCAGAAATGCCTTATTTATGTATAACTAAGTATAATTTTAAATATGGCTGTACATGCTCAACTTGTCTTGGACTTGCATATTTTTTTTTCTCTCTCTTTATATAAGGGGGTTCCTCTCTTTGAGCGCGTTTTCACTCCAGGCTAAATGCAGCCTTCACAACAAAAGGTTGTTGTCATTGTGGCTTAAGCTATAAATTGGTCCATTTTAAAACGCTTTGTGATGATCCAATTCCATCTGAAAAGCTCGTTGGCATGGGGGTTGATTGGGCGTGGAACCAAGCTTAAGGAGCGTCTAAAGAGGCAGAATGTGGGGGGAAACGATTAAGCCAAACTTAAAGCCATCAAATTGTATCTATTTGCTTATAGGGGGCGCCACGACCCTGAAACGCTACATGACACTCCAGTGTGACCAATAAGAGCGTGAGTTAGGTAATTATACCAAAGCTCTTTTATAACAAGCAACTGCTACATATTTGTACAAGTATAATCAATGGGACCTGCTAATTCAGTTCTAGATTAACTCGTTATTGAATTATTTAACTGAAACCCTGAAAATGCATATTATAATTGTGAAGTATACTGACCATTAATGGCTTTTTGTGTGTACAAAAACATCTTGAATGCCAAATGAGTTTTAACACTTGGGCTTAATAATATGAATTAATTTATTTACGAATTTGGATAATTTTGGAAATTACCGTTTTTATAATATTAACAAGAACGGATTTTTTTTTTGTCTGATGAAAAGCGAGTGTTTATTTTTTTTTACACTTCAAACACTTTGTTTGTCCTGTCGAAACGGTCAATTTAATTACAGGTTTACGATATTTTAATTTGTCTTTAATTTAACGCCAATTAAACGTAATTATAACAATGAACGAATTGATGCATCGGTACGATTCGTACTTTTTTTTGCACCTGGTTGTAGTACCCCGTTTGTTAAATTGTTAGTTGTAACGCTGTTGTTGTAAGCTGTTTTCTTTAGGGGGGGAGGAAACACCTGAGTATGTCCACCCCATCCCAGCAACAGTTTAATGATAGGGGCAATGGAAAGGAGGCTGGAATTTTTAGAGCACTAGTTACTCTGTTTTGGATAATGGAAGTTTGTGAGGGGGAATAAAACTCGAACGAAACATGTTGACGATGTCAGATTGTCGTCATCTATCCAACTTTGTTACAATTGCCCCCATTAGGGGTAATTAAGACATGAAAATGAACGCCCTATGCCAAATACCAGCTTGCCCATCATATAAAAACCGGGCATATTTTGTTACACTCGAGAAAATTCCTGGAGCTCATGCATGAATTATTCCCTATAGCGACAAACTGAGTACAAATGGAGTCTGCCCCAAAAAATGTCCAATAAAATGTTTCTATAGGGGAATCATTGGTGTCACGGATATTTTGTTTTGTTTCTTGATCCTTCAACAATTAAACTGATTATCGGCATGGTTGTAAGGAAACAAGGACCTCACTTAATCTACACTAAGAAGTTCAGCGTCTAGTTACTTATGTAGCTCTTAATCTTGAACTTGGATTTGTACAGAGTTTATTTTTTCAAAGCGCTAAATCATAGACAGAATGTTATGACAGCTAATCCGACAAAATAACCAGGGACTCGAACTACTGGGGCGGGGTTCTAATTTGCTAGTCTCTAAATTACGCCAGATAATCACAGCTCCTCCTCTAACAGCGTTAAGCACATAATTGCCACAGTGCAGTTGCGAGGATAATTGTCCACTTTTCTATATTTATACTCGGCACATGCCTAAAGCGGTGTACATCAGTGTGGAACAAGTGCGCACGCGACCAGGTGACGTCATATGGTGGACGACCTAACTTATCTTTAGGCAGTCATCATCCTAACCTCAGGTTAGGAGGAAATCACTCCTACTATTTAAACCCTTACAGGATGGTTCGTATTCAGGATATAACTGTGGAGAGAATTTCAATGACTTTCAATGGTACCATGCTGGTGGTCAAAGGTCATGTTATGTCTAACAACAACTCGGGCACTTTAGTAAACAGTAAATGTTTAGATTTTGGCAGTCAGCTCAAAGAACTTGGTATCCAATGAAATATTGGCATAAGTAATAATGTCGCTACCATGGGTGGTCAAAAATGACGTCATATATTGCGCTATAGGGGCATGGTGAGCCATTTCAAAAGTTGTTAGAACGTCAGTGCGAGATCAAATGACACTATAAAACGCTAATAATTCTCACTGGATGTCATCATGCATGAAAGGGAAAACCTTGTATGCATAAACACAATGATGTTAATTATCCGTTATCAAATGTGGGACCAGGATGAATATGGACTGAAGTTTTATTAAGGGAAAATCCCTAACAACATAATATGTGGCGCCATGGTGGCGCTGCTTGCTTGTCTAAATTTAAGTCCGTTATTTCTGTGACATTATATAGGCAATCCTTCCGACATTACAGTTATTTCATATGCCTTCTAAACGCCTATGTTTACATTTTGTTAAAGATGTATTTTGTTAAGAGGCTCTCAACTGTTCATTGATATTATTACAATCACTTTAACAACTCAGCAGGGAATGTCTCCATTTCTGTTTTTCTTCTGTCCATCATTCACCCACTTGTCCATTTTGAGCAATATATATATATCCAGGCTCGTGCATGCACGTATAGAAAAACCATTCTGTCGGTTTTTTTTACTAAGAATGTTATCTCCCAGAATTGTCTTACGTCGGAATCGTGTTCCCGTTGGTGCCAACCTTGCAATTACGAGTCTGTGTTTTAAAATTTTTTAAATACTTATTTGGAGACTGCACAACGGGAAAAATAGAATATTTGTTAAGTGTTTTCATAGTTTTTAATTCTAATTATATTGTAAATTGTTGATTATTATCATTGTTAAACATCGATACAATGATAGGAATAGTTTTTAACAATGTCATGCCATTTCTGGCATGTTAAACATCGATACAATCACTAGTGGACAATGATAGGAATGAATTTTAACAATGTCATGCCAAAAATGGAAAATTCTATGCTAAACACGCAGCTCATTTGACTATTCGTAAAGGACAGCTCGTAATAAAAGATGATTTTTGCAATGAACCAATGCATGATATTTCTGCAACAGAATATTTGTTAAGTGTTTTTAAAGTTTCAATTCTATAATTATATTGTAAATAGTGATTATTTTTACTGTTAAACATCGATACATTCATCAGTAGACAATGATAGGAATGGTATTTAACAATGTCATGCCAGAACTGGAAAATTGATGGGGTATGCTATAGAAAAATCGTATAAAACACAACTGATTTTTGAAATGAAACATCTGACATTTTTCAGTTGACTCAAATATGATATCTTATAAAATTGTAATTTTTCGATGCAATATGCCATTTTACTCCTCTGACCATTGTTAAATGACATCGTTTCCTGGTATTGCAACGAACCATCACAAACTACAGATTCCGTTGCGCATGGACAAGTTGTTTGAGAATAAAAACAACGCAAAATCGTGCGTCCGCTACAAACGATAAATTTCGTGATTTCAAGATTTTCATTTCGTTACGTATTGCTCTTGAGGTTATGACAGGCTGGCATAGGCCAACATTAATTAAGAATAATTACGAGGAAATCATTTTTAGAGGTCGTTTCGCGCATTTCTGTCATTATGAAGGCAGCCTACCGAGACTATATATATTTTGAAAAAAAAAACAAAAAAAAAACATCGATTTTTGTTGGGAATACGTCCAATTTCCCCAGCTAAAAGACTGCAAAAGATGACCATTTCTATTCGATGCACGACTCAGGTCGGCCCACAGTTGCCAAGGTTGCATGCCATTGCGTAACGACACGATTGTGTCAACGTTGTCACAATACTGGAAAATACCAGAGAACGTGCGTAGGTGGAGCTGGCATCTCGTGGGAAGGCGACCCAGGACAGTAATGTAGAGGCGCCATAACAATGCCACAAAAATTTCATTCAAAAAATGTCGCTGATAACGAGCCAACATGTTGGAGTGTCCAGTTTTGGCATGTCTGACGTGACATTGTGTCCACGAAAATATGGGCGACTCCATGTTTGTCGCCATGGAGGATGGGTGTGTTTCAATATGTGGTGTCCGCCATTATCCCCCTCCTTTT
The DNA here is from genome assembly GCA_034698625.1 of Julus scanicus. Classification (NCBI taxonomy): domain Eukaryota; kingdom Metazoa; phylum Arthropoda; class Diplopoda; order Julida; family Julidae; genus Julus; species Julus scanicus. The sequence goes on from JAQGBW010002175.1 coordinate 16,106, forward strand.
ATTGTGAAATAATATTAATGATCGATCTACAATCATCAATTTAACAAGACCGTGTACGTGGACAACAATAGTCTGAAAAGGGCGTGAACATAGCCTTGTCCACGTGAAATTTTCAGAGTAGTTCTGGAGTTCTGGAGAACCCTTGGCTTGTTATGTAAATCGACAGGATACATAAATAAATAAAAACGAGGGAGTAAACACTGCTAACCGATCGATTACTCTGTTGTCCAATCAATCATTCGGACATCTCTGGTATATAATTTCAAATTTCGAATGCATTTCAGTGAGTGCTACGTTGCTATGTATACATTGGTATCCATGTTTTCAAAATGCAAGACCAATAAGAAGAGGTACTTGCTGCATTTGTACAAATGTCATGACGTCATTATATATATGATTGACATATACTAAAAACATTGGCATCCATGTTTTCAAAATGCAATACGAAGAGGTGTACTTGCGCAAATTACATAATGTCGTTAATGATTATATAAAAATGTAAACAAAAAAAATTTTCATCAAATTGTATTATAGAAACCCACTGTCAACAACCAACTCATTTAGCCGAAATTTGAAGTTAAGTTTAGTAAGAACTGGGTTCAAACAACATAATAGTAGAATTATCAATAAATTATAATAAATTATCGTAAAGTATTCTAAAATGCCTATAATATTCCAAAATTCTAGAAGTCGACGAAATGGGTCTAAAACTTAAAGAAATGAATACAGTATTGAATATATAGACATGATGTCGATTTACATGTATGTATTATGATGGAATTATTTTTTTTTTTTATAAAAAAACCCCCCTGTAATTGCTGTCTGCATTCTATCATATTACAGCATTTATGTACAGAATGCCAAATCCGGCAAGATGAATGAGGTGAATAAAGGCACAAAAAAAAGTATGTTGGCAGTTAGAAAACTTAATTCCATATTTTATTTCGTGTTCTCATGAGTTTTTCTTCCCTTCACCAAATCATAAGTTTTAATCCCATGGCGTTTCCCTATCTTATTTTCCGTACTGACCAAGGTGGTCTTTTGGAAAAGCTTCACAATTATACTTTGTATAAAAAAAATAAATAGAACATCGTGCTCGGAGTTCAAGAAATGGTAAAAAAAAAATGTTAGGGGGCATATTCAAATAAAAAAAAAACCTGATGTGCACTATTTAATATAATATGGATTACGAATTGGGCGTGGTTCTGATGGCAGGCGGAACTCTACCACCGGGCTAGTTAGGCCTACCGCAGTTTTATGGTAATATATCAGAAGTTATGGGAGAGGATTTGGAGGGATTAGCATACCAACGCACATATACGCGTGTCCTTCTTTTTACTTCCGAATGAATTCAGGGGTTTGGGACCGAAGCGGACAAATCTATGCTTGAGCATGTCTCATGCAAAACCAAAGGACGTAATAGGGTGGGAGAACCCCAAGCTGAGGGGCATGATAAATAAATACCACGCCCATACCAAACGTTGAATTCTACCTATTATCAATTGTTGGACATAAGGTTCAATTCGATTGAAAGTGCAGGCTTTTAGTCTAGTTCACATTGAAAAAAAAGAACGTACATTTTATAAGCCCTTAAGAGGATAAGTATACGTGCGTCTGTAAGGTTGACATGCAGCAATTAAGTTATAGGTCCACATTGAATAATGCAAGACCTTTTAAGATAAATCTAAAGGAAGGTATGTAATATAATGCTTGGGTTTTAAAAAAATGATATAATCATGTCTATATCCCAATATTATCCAATTGCAAAGGTCTTAGACTGTGGATTAAAACAGGTTGGAAAGAAGTAGTTTGCGCACTTCGAAACCTAGTTCTCAATTTCGTATAATGACGATAATGAAAAAAATGTAGTTGAAACACTATATCTGAGCTAGTATATTTTCCAATTAGCATGAAAACATGACTTTCATGTGATACATGCCCCAATTGGCAAGTATACACAAAACTGAAATTGTCTTAATGAAACCTGCAGGACCTACTTTTAAATTAGCTATCCACATGCAAAAAAAACATATACTGCGTTTACATGGGCTCTTAAAAGTACATTTCTTCAATTGAGTCAGCAATGTAAACATGTTAAAAGTACTTTGATTTAATCTGAGCATACTTATGTACTTTGAGAATGGGCATGGGGGTTGTTTCATTGGAAGTACATCACCTAAATGTATATTAGCAGACGACATTTCTGGTTAAAGCTAAAAGTGATTCGACAATAATAACAATTTTGAAGGGAAATTGGAGGGGCTTGTGGGTAATGAAGCATTTGGTTGTTTTATTTTACAGAAGGGGCTTGTGGGTATTGAACCATTTTCTTTGTCATGTAAATTCAACCACGAGATGACTTGGTTTAAGGTACTTTTATTCATCTCTTTATAATGTACTTTCAGTGCTCATGTAAACACTGTAATAGTCTTAAATTTTCAAATGTTGATAATGGTATGAAACTTGCTAGATAATTTACTGGCAACTGTATTCAAGGCTAGAAAATCCATTGACTACATTTGGATGACAATACATAAAATGGGGAATACCTGAATTTTTCTACGAACTTTTCTATATGAAATATTAATTTTTATAAGTACAAATCAACCAACTTTGATCTATAAGGTTTTTCCCAAATTCGGTTTGCCTGTGAGCGACCTCCCAAAGCAACATTTTGCACATGGGGCCTCGCAGCGCCCCCTGCTGTTTCAAATGGTGAAAAAAAGCGTTGGTGGTATTAACAGGCAGTAATGGAAGCAGCGGTTCTAATATAGTCGTATATAAAAAGCATTGTTTCACTAATATGGCTTTGTATTTATGTTAACGATATACAGACGCACGTAACATGCATCGTCAAGCGCGCTATAGATGGTTGCGTGTATTTGTTCTGCTATGGAAACTTCAACATTGACACAAGCGATTATGGAGTTTATAGGTGTCATATTTTCTTTCCATAAGTGTGTTTATGTTGCAGGGTTGCTGTTTACGTGCGTGTTTATCCAAGACCCTATAATACAGTTTTCTTTTGCTACGATAAAGTTGTCTGTGTATACAAACACACCTTTCCTCACAAAAACTGAGTCAACCTTGTCAAGTAGAAGCCATTGAACAGTAGGCCCTCTTCATAGAGGTGGAGTGTTTGCTTAAACTCTCCACAGGTGACCTTTCTGTTCGGAGGGGGCAAACAAGAGGGAAAGAGATTTTCTTAACAATAGATTTCGAAGGATACATGTTGAAAAGCACACGAACTTAAAGCCCGTTGAAATTTTTACTCATATATATAAGCATTGTCAGGTGCTTTAATCAAGGGCACTATTTTATGTCAATTAATGTGTTTTAAAGTGTTTATTTCCCAACTGGTATTTCCCCCCTTATTGCTGCCCTCTGAATAGAAATTCTGATATAAACAACTGAGGCGTTACAATGATTCATCAATATGGATCGAATAAGTAACTAATTAAAATACAAAAGCAATAAGGAATTTTTTCGTTTGTATTTATACAGCACTGTATGTTGCCTTGTAATATGTTTTCGGGCGCCATTATTATACGCAGTTAAGTTCAAGTATTATTTTTCGTAATTATAGTTTCAACTAAATTTGTATTGTGTAGATTATTCGTTGATAAATCTAGCTTCAATGTTGTCATGTTATCTGATTTAGTATATTTTGAATAACAAATATTAAGTTGCACTACATGCATGTTTTTACATAAATGAATTTCGCATAGTTTATTCTCAAGAAATATCAATTTATTCCAACCTACGTTTGCTTTCTGTAAATGTCAACTTTTTCTGTATGTTCTTTTTTCAACAAAAAAATATTTTTGGCATGTCATCAACACCATGCATTGAAGTAGCATCCAACTGTCAATTGTAACAAAAATACATTTTTTGTGTCATTCAGATCCTATAAATAATGGCAACAATGATGTATCGAACCGTTAATTAAGTGACAATGCATATGTAGACCTACAAAATCTTTAAGCTTATTATAACTTAGGCTTCGTTACATAAAAACTGTCCACTTTTTGTTGTTCGTATACTATGTCTAGTCCCAAATGCAGCGAAGCACTCCTTGCGAATACTAATGAAGTTCTCTTATTGATGAAGAATTCCTGACACTTGCTTCAGTCGTGGTTTTTTTTTTACACCACGCCAGATTGCATTTCTTTTTTTGCTCCCTTCAAGTAGACTCTTAGCCACTATAAATACGTCTTAAGAACTTGACGTTTTTCAAAGAAACTTTTTCTAGGGAAACTTAAGGTAATCTGTCTATCACGATTTCGTAATCGTAACTACACGTAAGCATTTAGGACCCAAATTACACACCTGACACAACTAATCCATATTATCAAATTCTAAGCTACAGTATAGTACCAACTCTGCAGAGCTGGTGTTAAAAGCTTTTGCTTAAGCTTATATATAAAATGTAACTAAAATGTTAGAAATTACAAATAAAGAAATTCATCAGCCATATTTTTTTATGGGATCTAAGAGGATCTAATGGTGTATATATTCAGAGACTAGATTCAATGGCATGTATAGTCAGAGACCAGATTTAATGGTGTATATTTAGAATCAGAGAGCAGATTCAATGGTGTATATACATAGTTAGAGACCAGATTCAATAGTGTATTTAGAGTCAGAGACCAGATTCAATGGTGTATAGAATCAGAGACCAGATTCAATGGTGTATTTAGAGTCAGAGACCAGATTCAATGGTGTGTATAGATTCAATAGTGCTTTTTTAGAGTCAGAGACCAGATTCAAATGCATGGTGTATATAGTCAGAGACCAGATTCAATGGTGTATATAGTCAGAGACCAGATTCAATGGTGTATAGAATCAGAGACCAGATTCAATAGTGTATTTAGATTCAGAGACCAGATTCAATGGTGTATATAGTCAGAGACCAGATTCAA
>JAQGBW010002176.1:0-21024 GCA_034698625.1 Julus scanicus
TTTAAAAAAAATCTACCATCTCAAAGTGAAAAACGACAATCGGATGACTTTGCTGATTGATCAAGCTATTGTAACAAATTTTTATTTTTATTTAATCTCTTTTTGTTTGAAGGTGAGTGTCGTTGCAAATTTTCCCATTGAAAAGGATAGGGTTTCAAACCCCGTTAATAGTTAGAATATTTCATTAATGCTATGCAAGCTTGAAGAAGAAAATGAATTCTCCAAAATGGAATCATTTGAAAACAACATAAATAATATAAAAAAAGAAGAAATGGGGTTAAAAAGGTGGGAAATTGTACCATCCTCCTTCATGACTGGTCTCAATTCATAGGTATGGGCTTTCAACTCTCGAGTGGCCACTTGCAGCATTTTCACCTTGCTGGGAAGTACAGGCAGAATCTTCTTCATCACCATCCACTTACTGGCAGAATTTGGGGGATCATGCCGTGCTGAAATATGTAACAATAAGCGAAATTACTGTACCAAAACCACCAATATCAATGTAGTTAACAAGCAAACCATTACGAAATATGCAATTACCATCAGCCATTTGAAAAACTTTCCTCCTTTCTTCAGTCCTTTCCTGAAAGTTTTAAATGCGACACTATCATTTATGGACGCTATATATTTTAGGATTCCCAACTGGCAGATACTTAAATTTTTTAACAAATGTAGTTTACCACCCCCTTAGATTCGGCATTTACAGATAAATTGCTATAAAGCTTTAGATTTTTTTATTTGTTTGTTTTTGAAGAGAGAAATGGACGATAAAATTGAAATTCTAAAATTTTTGTAAATTCTTAAATAGCTACTGCTGCAAAACTGAATATCAACCATGATATTTACAGTCTTTCAGAAACATTTTAATTGAATTTACAATTTAAGCAAGAGATAGCAACCAGAATTAAATACTTAGATGAAGATATCACGCGGAATAGTCAAAGTTAAGTGCCATAACTATGATATTTTTGGGAGGAATACTCACTTTTCTTAATTGTTCTTTGAGATCCTTATTAGAATCTCTCAAGGAGTTGGCCACTGAATTTAAATAGTAGATAACGAGGCTGAAAATTCGTGAGATGTTAATGAAAAGTGAAAATGAAATTTAGTAAATGGTATTAAAAGCAGAAATGCATTAGCATACATGAGAAGTACGAGCAGAGGAATGATGATCCCAGGTGAAGCTGCATAATCCAAGGCGCGAATAATGATGTCTGGGAGAATGGATTCTAGACTGGAGGTGAAGATGCGGTAGATTTTGCTGTATTGGCTACATGAAATGTAAGAATCAATGGTGTTATTGTAATTTTAAATTTTGTTATTGTGTTTCGATTTAGCTAGCAAAAAATGTTTCCGAAAGAGTCATGCTTTAGCTTCCCAAGACTGTTGCTGAAAATTTTAAATGGCATATGTTTACATACATATGCTAACATAACCATCTTCTGAACCACATGCATGTTTACCTAAAGGGACCACAATGCCATGATGGTGACAACCAAACGATGGCATAACCAACTGGAAGCGTGCACAAAAACAGCATCATCAACAGGAGTGTGTAGTAAAAGTTGCTCGAACTGGACGCCTTGAAGACTGTTTCATGTGGAATGTTGCAAGTTAGGACAGCCCAGCTTCGAACGTACATCAGAATCACTATCTTTACCATGTTTAACCCAGGGATGCCAGGCGAAAAAAACATCCCCATCCTAAGCAAGGTGAAAAAAAATAGTAAAAATTAGCATAGATAAGATTGGATAAGACTTTATGTTTGTTGCCAATCCCAGTGGATACACATGCAGCTAGCTCTGCGTCATTTATTTGGCATGTCATAGTTTATGAATCCATCAGATTTATATCACGATCTAACCAGAGGTAGAACAAACATACTCACCATATCATTCCTTGGTTATTCACCAAATGAAGGATGTTTTCGGCAATTTTAAAATCTCCATATCCAGGCTAGAGATAACAAGAAGATAAAAATTAATACCTCACAGGATCCGAGTTGAAGGAATGACATTTACTATATATAAGTTACTAAATGAAGAGAACATAAAATAACGGACAAGCAAATGAAGTAAAAGTTACTGACAAATTGCTTTTCGAGGTCCCAACACCAGCAGTGGTTCATGACACGGACAAAAAGTGCCCTGAAGAAATCAGTTATCAGAATCGATATGGTGGTCAACACTAGATCCATGATGGTCAGTTTGATCAATTCCTGAAAACAAAGTTTGAATGAGCAGTTATATATGCTTAAAAAAATTCCGAAAAAAAAAATTGTAAGTAAAGATAATCTTTCAACATTATCATTTTAAGATTTTCTTTCTAGCAAACTTAATAGCATATTTTAATATAAATTTGATTGTGGCTTTTTAATTCTGCAAATGTTTGTTTTTAATCGTTTTGCAAAGCATGGTTTCCATAAAGTTTTACAAAGTTTTTGTTGATGATGTCACGAAAGGTCATAAACAAATTTCAAAAGTCAATAAAATAAATATTCAAAATAAAAATGTGATGGACAGAGAATTCCAAATGCTGAAATAGCGTTTATAGATAAGTTCAGTTGTTTGTTTTAGTACACTCACCTGTCCAAACATGGTTTCCCAGCACAGCTTTCTCAGTTTGGTTCTTGTCATAATATCCAGCCCATCGCTGTTTGTGTATCCATATGGTCCAGTATCCTCCTCAGTGGCATTACTAATGACCTGTTGAGTTGTATCAGAATGTTCTGTAGTGGATGGTTTGATGTCAGTGACGGTACCTCCCCAGGATCCCTCCGTGGTGAAGTTTTCATAGTCCATGAAAGACTGCGTGGTAGAACTGCTTTCGAAAATCGAAGGGTCCAAACACTTGATGGATGCACAATATCCTGGACGGAGCTGAACACAGCCGATATCCTCATACTTGGGATATGGAGTTGAGTAGTAGGGAGCGTCCATAAGCTCTTCAGTATCATTCCATGATGGCGATGTTGCTGTGACGTTGACCTCCAGGGTGCTTGCAGTCATTTCACTCTCAAAATCTGTCCATGCCGTTGTCCGATTACTGCTTTTCCTTCTTGCTTGAGTAGCCCTTGTGAACCTTACAGTGGAATCACCAGAAGCTGTTACCCCAGCAGGCTGATATCGAGTCCGTCTCGTGGTCGCAGTCAGTGGAGTGGTGGCACTGATGCCATCGGAAGTTCGGCCGCGACCACGACCTCGACCTCTCTTGTCCGGCTTCCGAGTCGTGATTCGTCCACTTTGTCTAGTGCTGCTGTCCCACAATGGCAGCGCTGTAGGTGCTCCCGGTGTGCTGGCCGAAAGTGCCTCAGCATGTGGCTCCAGAGATCCATAGTCATTGGTACTGGGAGTTGCGCGGAGGCTTAGGTTAAATTCAGCTATAAGATTGGGTGGCAAGTAGATGAGAGGCAGGGCCTTAGGTATAGTCCAGTTAGCCATCAATGGATCACTATAAGCAAATAAATTAAATCAGTAAACCCAAGCAATATTGGCTAGAATATTGATTAGATAAGCTCATGTTAGGGTGAATACAAGAAAGCATATGATTGAAATAAATTAGCTGGTGTGACACTAATTGGATTAGTTAGCAGTCATTAATTAATGATCATAAACCTCAACGTCAGAACTCATACATTGCAGGCAGTATTTTTCATATTTTAAAGTTGAAGGCAATTAAGAAGATAAAAAAACTTTAGTTAAATTAATTAATTAATTATATAAGATTTGTAGCAATGTGAATGTCCCATCCAGCACAATTTTAAAAAACCCACATATGATGGAGTTTTCTAAACAGAAGTAACATTAACGCAGAGATCATCACCTTATATTGTAATTCAACATTTCAGTAACATTGACCATAAGTCCAGAACTCAACGTGGCGTTGTACAACGGAGTTGCGGTCGAATAAAGGAATGAAGCGTTTATAATTCCAGGTATAGAGTCCAGGTCTTGGTCATAATCCCAGGAAGATTGTGTAGAAGGCGCTGGCGTGGGTGAACTTTCGTTGTAAGGATCCACATAGTAGCGTTTGGTGTCACAGTATATCCGCACAGCCAGACAGGTGAGATTGAATGGCCAATACTCGTGATAGTACGGGGACAGATTTAGTGCTTTCACCAGAGATGTAAGAGGGTCCCCAGGGAGAGGCAACTGAGCATCTTCGGATAGGTTAAAATACGGTGAAAACGTCCTGTTGGGCGGTGAAGGCCACCAACTATTAGTTAAATTGGGAAGAGTAGTCATCAGGGTGGCTATCGTTGATGTGGTAGTCATCGGTGCTTCTGTTGTGTTGGGCCGCAATGATTCCAATTCCACAGACTATTATCGAAAATCAATACATGAATTTTGTGATTATGTCATGCTTGAATAGAATCCAGGACATATAATTATAGTCTAATTTTGCTTACCATGTCATTTACTTTAGAAAACAGTGCAAAAATCAATGTGTATAAATTCAATAAGTAGAGCAACATGATTCTAAGAAAAATAAGATAAAATGAGTTCAATACGAGTTATTTACGATTGAAAACAGCAAAAATAGCGCATCAAAATCTCATATTACTACTTGCCTGGCTAGCTGCCATTGGAGCTGTGTTCGGGGATGATTGTGTTCCATCATCCCAATTAAATCGAAAATATTTGGATAGATGATTGATATCATGGATACAACAACAGTTACCTAAGGAATATGCCATTGATAAAATTGATGAAGTTAAGGAATCAGTTTTTCCATGCCATTTCTTATAGACGGATTCTTTCTATCAGATTTATTTGCATAATTAATCACTTGAATACATTAATACTGCAAATGCGATCGTACCTCGTTCTGCCTCCACCAACTGTTGTCAGCATCAGGTTGTTGTGATCTCTGCACCACAAGTACAACAGCATAAGCGCTAGAGGCCAGTAAAATAATGACCAGGATATTGGCAAGCACTCTTAGGCCAACAATTTTCCAACTGAAATAGAATGAATTTAGTTTTCAACATTGATAGATTAAATAAAGCAATGTAGGCATAGCACATACAGATGCTTTTTTAAATAAAACTTTAATTTTTGACGAAAACCAATAAAAATACATGCATTTGGAAAAAAAAAACACATTTTTAATGAACACATTTTTTCCACGTTTTCTCAGATACTTAATTTAGATAAATTCAATTCTTTTACATTTATGCTTCGCAAATGCTATAATTTCAAGAGTCCCATATAAAGAGTTGACTTGAAAACCATATGCTATTTGTTAATAATACATACTTGCGCTCTTCTTTCTTTTTCTCTCGCTCTTCCAATATATTTTCCTACAAAATAAATGCAAGAGTAATTATACAGGGCAACCACCACATATTAAATTATTTCAGCGATGCTGACACAACCTTAAAACCCATGATGAGCGAAGCTACTTTGTTGTCCGCTGTTTCTGGATGGCCTATCATGTAATCCCAGCCGGTGAATAGCTTCCAAGTAAAAATGCAGTCATCGTCTTGGTCAGAAAGTTTACTCTGCCGAGTGTTTTCTGCCATCCTATAAAATGGCAAATAACTTGATCAAAGCAACGAGATACGAATTTAAGAATGAACGAAAGGAATTATCAAATTAACCTCCTAAGAATGGCTGCAAAGCTATATCCATACATCCCCAGCAAAGTCATGAAATAGGCAAAGGGAATCCTGTAGCCTTCACGGGTTTTATCCTTATTTGTATAATAACCATAAAATATAGGAGAATATTTAAGAAAACCCTGAAAACGAGGATAAACAATTTAAAAACAGGAATTAAACGAATCCGAAATTTATGTAAATGATATTTTATGATTTCACCTCAAAATCCCATAATGTTTGCAAATTGAATGCAGTGGCTGCCTCATCTGGCATAAGCTCTTTCCTATCTCCAGCATTAGCCCGATCTGCAGCTAAAACCTTTTTTTGTGATAATTAAATGCACATAAATGACAAGAAACATTCTTTCTTTTAATTATCTAATCTGCTAAAATTTGAATGTTTGCTACACAGTGTAGTGGGACGTACCCTTTAAAACAGAATGACTTACCTCTGGAATGATGACAAAACATGAGATAAAAATGCTCATGACTATATTAATCCAAAAAACCCACCGAAGGAATACAAAATAGGATGCCACAACTGACCCAAAGTGACCTGAAATGTAGATCTCAATATAAATACAAATAAATGAAATATATATTTCAAGGAAATCGTTTTCCAGGAAGATGTTCCCTTACTTTCAATCCTTTTTATGCGCATTTCCCAAGGAATTAGATTCTTTGCTAAATTTGCTCCTTCACGTTTCAGCCTCTCCCAATACTGAAATAAAGTATTAAACAATAATCATTATACTTCATAAAACATTTTTATGCATATGTCACTACACTTACTCTTAAAAAGATAAGATTATATCTGGCCATTATGTCCTTGGTGTTTTTACTTTGAGCTAACCGTTGTTCCAGTTCCCCTTCATGTTTCCTCACATAAGCTTTCGCTTTTCTACCAACAAATAATATTGTATATTAAATAAGTACGGTTAGATGTTAAATAAGTTTTCAACCTGGCCAAACGAATTGCCCAGAATCAGGGAAAACTATCATCAGGGAATTCAACGAATGCTTGAATGAATCTCACCAAATTACATTCAGGTAATGAATCGTATGGGTGTGGCAAATAGTATTATGAACTGGACATTTATTTCATCATGTCTTCTAAGGACACTATTGGTATAATTTGTATTTATAGAGTATTCTATTTGGATAAAGGTGTATGCAAATATATCTATGTTTGAAACATGGCCTGGGGAAACTTCAATGCAATACCGTAATATTGCAATTGGAGCAGTGAATTAACTGAAATTTTGTAACTTACCTTACGATTTTTAGCCTCTTCTTCAGTTTCCACGGCTGCTTCTTCACCTGTTCAATAAGCTCCTTGTGCAGCCTAATGCTCTCGAACATTTGCTCTTCTGTCATTTCGGGTTCCTCTATCGAAACTTGTGTTTCTCTGAAACGATAGAAGTGGTTGATACTATTTAAATTCATTTTCATTAACTCTCGTGCTCAGAAGTTAGCTTTCTATTCGCCACAGTAATTTTAATTAAATAATTTTACTTAAATAAATATTCAAGTGATTAGAAACACATTGATTAAAAACAAGGTTGTGACAACTACAATCCTCTTGCTCCAATTTCAGTTTCTCACTGGTAGTGATTTAGGTTTTAAAACTGCAGTTTGATATCATACAAGGGTAAAGAGTTAAAAATAAATATTCCAATGCAAATATTTTTTGAAGTTGGGTTAGTTTTTTCAGTTTTTACCATCTCATGTAACTGTTTTATAACCATCATTTCAGGTTATTTTTTCCTATCATTGTTTTCAAATCCCCAGGTATTGGAGTAGGAGGCCCCTCCTAATAATTGCGGCTTCTCCGTTTAATTTAAATAATTGTTTATGTGCACCGTGGTGCTTCCGCTTCGTATTAACGCTCCTGCACTGTAGGAATGTGTCCTTCTGCTTCGCCATTTATTAACTATCCATATTTAATCCACTCTGTGAATGGATTCCCTCCCGCACACACACGATTACACCCGTGTGCTGGAGTGGTGTAGTGTCACGCAGTTGAAAGGCAAATCCATAATTAATGGATATTTCCGAAAACCCCGATCCACACCTCTATTAAAAGCCCCTGAGGAATAGCAGGCAAAGAGCGGCCAGCAGCTTTGCTAAACATATGTTTTGCATTTTTATGCTTTTGCCCAAGAGAGAGAGTTGACTACGAGGATTTATCACTAGTCGAGTGACCCACTTCGCAACGATTTGCGCAGCCACCCATCTTTCGCCGTCCATTACATGGAGTGATGCAGCTTTTTCTTGCTGCTTTTGACGCCCAAGCCTACTAAAAGTACTGTTAGGTCCATTTGTCGAACATAAACATGTACGAGTTTGCATAACTCACTTAAAGCTTCAGAAATGGAATTTGGATTTACCAGAAAATGCAGAGCTCATAATGGAATGAAACTATGAGCAGGGAGCTTGAAACTTTGTCCTTAAAAATTCATGTGTTTGCAGATTTGTTCATCAGAGCTTGTTGCATACTATGGAGATTGTAGGTTAGAAGGAGTATCTGCGTTGTTAGAGTTTACAAATTTTATTTACTACAAATGATTAACCTATGTGAGCATGTTTTCTTTCTTTAAGTAAAGTTAGATTTCTTCATGTGTCTATCACCTCTACAGTGATACCTTTTTGTATATTCCTTTGATATTATCAATAATAACAGAGGATAACATTTGCTTTGAACTGAAGGAAAATGAAAAATTAATGCACAATTTCTGATGATGAGTCGATTTTAATTCTATATAGAGTTGACCATTATACGTGTAAGGTTTTGCTAATCTATTTCGATTACATGAATGGGTGTTGACCTACTTTATTAATAATTGGTTATTCACGAATGCCGGAAATGGGTTTCGCTTTCCTTTCTTCGTCAAAATGTGACTACATGATGTTAATTAATTCGGCTCTTAATTTATGCGCATAGTCGAGATAGCCTTAAACACGCGGTAGCAAGATACAAAATGAAATGCTATCACATTCGATAGTTTGTTTGTTTAATGACTTGAAATTAGCTAATGGAAAACTTTGGGCCAACAAAATTGAAATACTACTTCGGAGCTACTTTTGAAACTGCAACCGTTGTAAAAATGATCATAAGCATGAGTACTTACTCGCACGAAATCGACGTCATGGTGGACGAGCGTCGCCGACCCTTGCCACCCGATTCCGAGTCCGAGCCAAAAGGCGAAGATCCACGTTTGGGAGAGCGACGGATGCTGCGGCGTCTCCCACTTTCGCGGCGTCGCATGATGGCGTCCAAGCTCTCAGAGTAATCGTCGTCGTCTTCATCGTCTGAATAAATTTAAAAAACTTCAATGATTAAATTGAATCATGCTGACTCTTTCCCCACAACGATATCCCATCTCCATATTGTCGCATGTTTATGTCATACTTAGGCATTTAAAATTTAATCCCCTCCTCTTCTCATAATCAACGCAATTTTTAATTCGTTTACTTCTCCTCATACTCGTACATTTTCGTGAAATTTTCTGAAACGTTCAATGCATACATAACGTATCGCATTAAGGACTTACTTTAAATGCAAGAGTTTAGAGAGGCAAGTGTTGGATTTAAAAGTTGCATGAAGTTTAATTTTTCAAAAAAAAAAAAAAAAAAAAAAAAAAAAAAATGTATCTATCATTTACTAAGTCATATATAATATTATTGGTACTCTTTCTATGTATTTGCGCGTATATATTCCTTATGACAGATAAATCAGCAGGGTCAACAGGTGTGCGGATGATATAAACTGATGGAAATTTAAGATCTGATTACGACTTATTACCACCAAAACTCGCATCTCCAGTTTAACTGCAAGATAATAAATCAGAGAGCAAAAGTCACTTGATATGATAACCCTCGTGAAAGTGAATTAGGAATTGTTGTTCAGTTTTATAAACATCTTATAAACGGGTGTATATTACGACTTTAAACCATACAGCATATTTATACTTAATAGCAAGGTGAAGTCTATATTATTCAAAATGTGATTGTTCATTTAGAAAATGAGATAATAACATATTTTAAAAAGCTTATGGAGTGTCACAACAAATGACACCGCTTCACGAATATTCGTATTTACACACACTCAAAACCTATTAGTTTGCAGTCATATTTTGTTTCCTTCACCCTTTCTCGTCGGCTTTTTTATGATATATTTATTCGATCATTCCTGGAATTTCGTCGCACCATCATACATTCTCTATTTCCAAATAGTTTGCAATTTTGCCACTTTCTGGGCATTGTAAATCATAGTTCTATTTCTAATAAATCACACTTGCCTAGCTATATTTTCAATCAATCCCAATCTACCTAATTTTTTTCTCATATTTTCCACCCCACCCTCCTCCTTCTAAGCCAGCCACTGCCCATCCTCGAGTGCAACATTTTAAAAACACAATTTTGTATTATCGTAAAACAAACACCCTATAATAATTAAAACACTATAATATTTCAACACCCCAAACATTATTTTCAAATTGTGTTTTAAGCATATTTCTAGAGCTAGGGAGGGAGTTGAACGAGTTATAAAAGATGAGTAGGGGGTTGAGTGTCATGCAATGTGCGTTTGTGTTGTAAATCCAACGTTTCTTCAATGGTTTATAATTTTCTGGATGCATTTAATGATGGAAAGGGCGTGGTCCCTGGAGTTCCCCCTGCCCCCACACTCCCTTACCCCCACCCCCGTGCACGACTGCTAGCTGAACCCAAAGAAGGGAGTTCACACACGACTCACCTACATTTCCCACGTTATGCCTAAAGCCAGGCCTGAGCCAAAAGTCGACTTAAATCTCCAACCAAAAATCGACCCGAAATGGAAGCAGTCGTGCAATGCTGGGAAAAATTCCCAAATTTCCCTAATACCTAGCTTTTTAAACGCTTGATTTCAGGTGGCTATAAACCAATAATGTAAATAACTGGAAAATTGCCTTCAATTGCTTTTATAATAAAAAAACAGACCCTCCAGGAATGAAGGGACGTGGTAAATAAACACTGTAAAAGTGTATTAAAATTTTAAAGAAAATTTTTAAGTGGTTTTCAACCTACCAATTTCATATTCATGCTTTTATACATGCATAGATAAATATATTGTGCAGTCATATTTGAGCAATTAATTTGGTTAATTTCCAGAAGACTTTATTTCGCTGCATGTAATATAACAATTGTACACACAAATTTCAAGATCCAATATTTATTTGTTTCAAATTTTTTTGGGAATATTAGTATAATTTTCGATAGTCATGCCAAATAAAAACACCAGATAAAAAAAACTGTACAAAGACAAACAACAATTTCGATCCTTTTTCCAGTAAATTATGAGCTGGTCTACTTTTTCATTAGGTTAATGAGGATGGCATTAAAATCAATATTAGGGCCTATCTTTTAAGCCTGCCTTGGAAATAGTGATTGCGGGGGTCACAAATAAAGCCGAAAAAAATCAAAGCTTCCATTCAGGATGTTTGTTTGTTCTTTAAGTGCACTTAGCGACGCATGAGGCAATGAAGACACACAACGCAAAGTTATTTACTGATTGTAGCATTTCCAGTTCAATTTACCAACTAAAAACAAAGAGCATGCGGTCATCTGTAAATTAGAAAAGTGTTTTTCAGAAGGCACTATTTCAAACACAACAGCATCCTGATATTCAGAGGTACATTTGCAGTCTGTCCTCTACAGAAACATTTTAAATGCTATCTGTTTTCGTTATAAAAAACAATAATAAACGTTTCTTTAATTTTCAACTAATTCTTTACTTCGCCAGGAGCTCTAAGAACCTATGATTCTGATTATCCCAGTGTAAATTATCATATTTCATCGATTATAATATGTACCTTAATTTCAGTATAATCAACAAAATTCTCTAACAGATTCTAAGAATTATACGGCGTTTTTATAGATGTTCAAAAGAGGGAAATCGATGAAATAAGGTCATTTGTATTTTAATAAATTAATTACCTACTGTATACAGGGATTGAAAATTAAAGGAGTTCAGAAGTATAAAGTTGTTATAACAAGCGAAAGTAAATTGTTTCTTAGGGGCTGTGTCACTATAATATCACGAAGGATAAAAAAGCATATATCCAGTCAAAAAAAAATATTAATTTAATTAAAATTAAGGGATTCTCAAACTGGGAAGAAAAATGAGCATTTTAGAATTTGAACACATAAGGGCAAACATGAGCATTCACTGGTCAAATATTAGATAAACTATTTCAATAACATAGGACCTATTGCATTGCAACATACTGCACTCATATGAAGTTGGCAATGTATTCCTCAATACCTACATCTATCATCTATGGATGTGCCTATATATTTATACAGAATACAAAGCTGCCCTTATTATGTCCAATTTTTGAAATAGTCCAAAATATAACTTTTCCACCAAGGATACTTTAACCAAAAAATTCATCACAGCATTAAATTGCATTTTTCAACTACAAGAGCAAGGATAAGATTTTAAGCACATTTAAGTGGTACAAATCATTAAAAAACATCAACTTGTTTCAAAAGTTCCAGTTGTGGGTAATTCCTGTATGCCGCTTTAACAAATCAAAAAGTTTTCTCACCATAT
This sequence comes from Julus scanicus, assembly GCA_034698625.1. Classification (NCBI taxonomy): domain Eukaryota; kingdom Metazoa; phylum Arthropoda; class Diplopoda; order Julida; family Julidae; genus Julus; species Julus scanicus. The sequence goes on from JAQGBW010002176.1 coordinate 12,197, forward strand.
CTACAGATAACTAAAGTTCAAGTTTACTTAGCCTGAGAGTGAATGGGGTTGAATACTTTGAGGAAGAACTCACCAGGACTGAGAGCCGAGAGGTGATCCTTGGAGAACCTGACTTTGGAGTCCGCATTGGGATCGGCTGCCATGTTGTCGCTGGAGAAGTCGCCGCCCAGATCAGGACTAAAAGAGACTGAAAGGCGATCGACAGAGGGCGAGGGTGACTGCAGTGGTCCAGTGATGTCCAGCGATACCTTCCTCTCGCGACAGATGGCGTACGATCCCCCCGCAGCCGCAGCGACAGAGTCCGGGCTGATAGAACTTGCAGCGCTACCGTCGTCCGAGACGGCCGCCGTCAGACGCTGAGGCGAAGTAGGTGACGACGATCCTCCTCCTCCTGCAGCTCCTTGGACGGATCCTACAGGAAGATCGTCGATGGCGGCGCCACAGTCGTCCGCTTTGATCACGGGGATCAAACCCACCGGCGACGCCGGAGATGCTAAAGCTACTGTTCCTCCGCTTCCATTCTCGGCCTCTTCAGTGCGGATCTCGGGAACTTGTTTCAGCTTGCCGAAAAACTTTTTCTTGCTCAGCATGGTGAAGGTTCACAAGAATTCGAAGGGAATCCTAGAATATTTAGTAGCTGAAAGTCCTGCGAAAATAAAAACAAAAGTAAACAATTAAATTTGTCCTATCCGTTGTTTTGGAATTAGCACACATTGAAAGGTGTATCATCTATATAAAAAAGAAAGGGCATACAAATTAACAAATCTTAAAACAGATTATAAACTTAAAATGGAACAAAAGAATATGCTTTGAAATAAATTTTACATTAGAACACAGATTTTATATCAGCCAACTATTACATGGAACACATGTATTGTATCACAATGTAAAATTAGAACCTGCCACCAATGGCACCTCAGCTAGCATTATGCCTTTACCTCTTAACTATACTGACATGGGCCATTTGCATCGCGTTGTGGTGACCTATTGAGCTATTGGACTATTAACCATTTTCCTCTCTATTCAACATGCTCTATCAAACGGCTATGTCGGTAGCTAAGAACTGATTTTGGGTAAATAAAGAACTTGCATCTTATTATCAATTTCTATAAAATTAATTTCAAAAATCTATATTAACCAGATCAAATGCGTCGGTTTAAAGAAATTTAAAATCCATTTAGTATACAACATTTCACAATTTTCTAAATGGAATACGGAGCAACGTTTGGCGATAGAAATGGTCGATTGCATTGTACTGGTACAGCCATATTGTTTTGTTTACACTAATGATACAAATCTGAAATCAACGCCCTGAAGGATGGGCATGGCAAAGATGAGCAAAAAAAAAAAAAAAAAGAATGTTCGGGAAACCATCAAACGCAAGCAAAGCTTAGAAGAAGAAAAAAAAAGCGAAGTAAATAAATAATGCAGAATGATGCGCCTAAAGATAATAAAAAATGATACGTTTAAATAATCATGGGGGAAAACTAATAAAAATGGCAATAAAATAGTGCCAGTGACCCATATCTGAAAACACGCATACAGGGTACCCCACAAACTTATATTACTAATCGTGTTATAAAATTAGCTATATTTAATGAAGTCAATTTAAGATAACATAGATATTAAAAAGGTGATTCCGAAAAGTCACATAATATTTGAAAAAATATAGTCAAATTATAGTTAAATGGCATGGAAATTTGGAAAATGATATTTAGTGTATTTATAGTATTGTTGTTTCATGAAAAGTTTTAGTAAATTTCATACAAATTGTAATAATAATAATTACATTGCGTGCAGTACTCGGAATAATGTTGCAGCGTTATGAGAAAGATATATTTTACCAAGATAAATGACCCTTTAATTTATCCCATCATCACCACGCAAACAGTGTATAAGGTTTCCAAGGTCCCTCCACCCTCCTTGTGCGCGGATACTCCTCTTAATAGGGCACTTAAAGAATGTAGGGACAAAAACGAATCATGGCTTCACAAATGGATGTTTAAAATAAATCACATTAATCAAACGTTGTATGAATGTACATATCACATAACCATATGTCATGACGCCCACATTCTTCTCATCTTTAATTTAAGGGTGGGATTAGGATTAACTGCAGTAGTTTAATCAGAAATGGCATATGCAGGAATGACAAACAACTTTCGATTACTAGAAGAAGTTAGAAAATAATGTAAAGAAACATTGTCAATATTACTGTCGAGCTTTCAATATAGTCCTTAGCATGAAATTACGAAATTTTGTACGTGTAATTAAATGCAAAGTACGAAGTTTGTAACTGCATATTTATAAACGCATGACGCCGGATCATTAAACGATGTAAAATCCCATAATGGGATTCGCATTATTATAATATGATTAGGGAATTTCCAACTAAAAAGTGTCGTGTCAGTTACACTCGTTCTTTGACAAACACGATATGGAAATAATGCTCTATCACGTGGCTGGGTGGGAATGAACATATAACGGGAGGGAAATAAAGGGTAATAAGCGACACGCGAGGGGAAAACACGAGGGAGCATGCACATACAGTAGCAGTTAAACAACGAAAGGTTTAACGTGCAAATAAAATATATATATATATAAAAAACAACGTAGGCGCAACATGACAACGCTCGAGGATCAACAGGTGACGGTGGCTAACGCAATATGAAATTCCCGTTTAACGTTTGAATCAATTAAGTACTGTTGCTGCATCCACATGGGTGAGGCCCGAGTTTGCTAATTGCTCAAGGAGTGCACCGGCTATTCATCACACGCATGGACAGCTGTAGATGCCCACTCACATCCGTTTTACGGTTGAGCGAATTAGTTTTTAAATGCCAGAGATTTTCGCAAGCGTTTTCAGTAGTTTTACCCAAATTTATCAATTTTAATTTCCTCCGTACGTACAATCATTGTGTTAAGCCGAGAAAGCCAAAAAAGCTTTTGAGGAAATAATTCAAGTCATTTGGTTAGAGCTTCCCCACATAGTTCCACCACCAGCAGTGATTGCCTACAATTCGGGCTATTTCATATACACTTAAGGGAGACACTTAAATTGTGCGAACAGAGGTTACTTTAAAATCGTTGAATACGTGGAGACGTGTATTTAACGTGTTTTGGCACGTCGTAAATAGTACACCATGAGATTCCTTAATTACGTTAAAGGTAGGCAATCACTGCTGGAATCCAAGCTTTGCGAGGAAGCTGCAATCATGGGCTTAAGTGTTTGTTTAAACAATTGTATAAAAATAAAGTATCGCTTATATTAAACTAAAGTTGGTAACTATTTATAGTCACGTTAGGATGTATAAGTCATCGCAAATAGGTCTGGCAATCACTTCTGGACTTGTGGTTATGCATGGAAGTTCCAACCAAGAGGCGTTATTGTTCCTTCAACAATTGTATAAATATAACTTACATGTATTACTAACATTATTCTAAACTTTTTAAATATTTAAAATCACATGTGCAAGTTGTCGTAAACAGGTTCACAAAAAATTCATTGAAATTTAAGGGGAAGATAGGCAATCACTGCAAGACTTCGGGTTATGCGGGGAAGCTTCAACCAAGGGACGTGACTCATTCTTCAACAGTTTTGTAAATACAAATTGCATTTATCGCTAACTTTAATTTAAGAATTCATCGTAAATTAGTTTCCAAAAAGTTCATTTAAATTTAGTAGAAGGTAGGCAATCACTGCAGGACTTTCTGCTATGCGGGGAAGCTCCAACCAAGCGACGTTATTGTTTCTTCAACAGTTGTATACTTGTACATACAAATTGCATAAATTGCTAACATTAATTTAAATTTCTTAATTATTAAAAATTACATCACTGCTGGACTTCGGGTTATACGGGGAAGCTCCAATCAAGAGGCGTAACTGTTTCTTAAACAGTTGTATAAATACAAATTACATTAATCTTAACTTCCTAATTATTAAGTACAATAATTTAACTCATTTAGAAGAAATTATTTTCCTTATTTCTGGTTTCGACTTCTTGGGTTGTATACTTGGAATTTGATAGCTAATCTTTCATCTTAAACGCATAAAGCAGCTTTAGTCTCTAAAAATACAACTGTTAGACTTACCAGTAGTTTTAAAAGATAAGTACTGACGTTTTAAGTTATAAATGCATCATTTTCCTGGTGTTTTCAACTCAAGGTTTGATTTCAGAACGTTTAACTCCATGAATCCTTGAAAACGTAAAAAGCTGGTTTGAAATAACAAACAAAATGGCAACTGGTTACTAGCACAGAAAAGCGCAAAATTTGTTGTCACTTGTACGAAAATTATTGTATATTCAAATACTGGAAAGTAAAGTAATTACAGACACGTAATTGCAATGGAAATCCCACGAAAATCTAATCGAATGGATACTTGCAATGGAAATTTAATTGAATGGTTATTTGTAATGTAGACAATTCCCGTCAGTATAGTGCGAATATTTTTAAAAATATCTAACAGTCTGAACGATTCACATATTTTGAATTACGAAAGAACTGATGTATCATTGGAAGTATCCATTTTTATTCGTCGATAAGTTTATAATATTTAACTCGGGGTTGAAAAAACAATAAAGATCTCTGAGAGGTTAAGGAACATTTTAATAAACGAATCAAATTTTGATGGGAAGGCAATAATCGCAAATATAATTAACGAAGCGGAAAAATGTTTGTTGGTGAAAATGTATTTCGCAATTTCGATAAGGAAAAATGCCTTTTAGTAGAAAGATATTTCTTATTTCTCCATTACCACCAAATCCAACAAAAGAAAAACAAGAGACAGAAATATTTCTTTTAATAATGCCCAGCCAGCAAGGCCAAAACAGGCGAAAAGTTGTTTTACCAAATAAAAGGCCCAATCCCAAACGAAATTACCTGGAATTTCCAGCACTGGTCGAAATCATGTAATCATCCAATGGCAATTGTTGCTGCCAGATGGGTGTGAAGCAATGTACGTACGATCAGTTGGTCATCCGGTGGAGCATTAAATTGTGTATTGGCATCCAATTCCGATTAGCTTTTTGGGTGAAAAAACACCAATTTTGCAAATGTCAAAGTACGATCCTTTGGCACCAGCGTGCAACAGCAGCGACTGAAGGCGTCGCTTCACTGGATTCAACTCCTCACCCAATCCGGGTTAATTCACGCCACTTTGCTCCGGGGTCTCGTCACCATCATCATCTCCATCACCACTATCATCATCAGCAACAGCAGCATCGTCATCATCATGGGAATCTGGGGAATAGGCGGACGTGCAAAAAGGGTAGAGAAACAACAACAAATGCATTACACAATTGATGAGTGCAAGCAGCCCGAAACAAGAGCCAATCCAGGCCCGAAGTAGGGCCGCCTCGGGGCTTTTAATTAAACCTGAATATGCATTACCTCGAAATGCAGCAACACAATAGGGCCACCACCAGAAACACCCAAGCATCCCACTTGTAATTAATCGAAAATGGAGCAAAACGCGCGATGATACCGCAGCTTCAGAAAGGTGGGGGAAAAAAATACGGGAATTCCAACGAAGCCAAAAAGTTAATCAGGGTGAAAGATTTCGGGCAGAGGGAACGAAGAAAAATGTGATTAATTAAGCTAAAGCCGTTGGGGGGCCGTTTGCAGCGTAAAGCAATCGCAAATGCACTGGGCTCTGATTTCGCAATGTCGGATTGATGCACCGTTTTGTCCGGTCATAAAACGACATATGTACAGAGGTATGTTTTCAGTTTTCATAATACTGTCAAGAAGCAAAATGCTCGCACCTGAGAAGGTAAAGCATTGAAGGTTACGTACAAGGTATCTTTAAGACGATGGCTTCTTTGTATAATCAATTTCCATACAGGATAACCACTCACAATTAATTACCTGAAATGAAACCTTTTAAATTAGTTTCATGCTCACGCTTTCAAGTAAAAAAGATAAACACAAAAACAGGTAAACGACTTTTATAGACAGAACCAGGATGAAAAAACACGTAATCACTTGCTAAAATGGGAACTACTTTGGAATTGCTGAAAAAATGTGATCATTCTAATTTCCCAATTTCTTCTATACATTGAAACTTTAAATATAATTCATCATTTTATTTAAGTGATAATAAAGCAATTCCATTTTAAAAAGGAAATACAATGCTATACGAAAGTTCATGAATTAATTATAACTTTTTTTCAAGTATGACCGTTACAAGTTTTGGCTTTTCAATGTGATCGTATTTATGGCATTCCTATTTAGTGGTTTTACTGGGGAAAAAACTGAGAAATCCTGAACAGCAACATTGTAACTAGTAAAAAATAATATTTTTAATTAAATGTAAAGCTTCATCTGGTTCAACCGTCACTCTAACAGTATGATGTAGCAACGCTGAAAGTAAATTCTGAATATCTGTGGGTTTTTGTTGCAGTTACACTTTTTTTAAAAATATTGTTAGCACCTAATTTGAGCATTGCGAGAAAACAACGGTTAATCGATATTAAACGGCGTTAACTTAGTGCATTTCACACATAACTGGGCGAATGCATCTTCAATCTGAGTACGAATTTACGTTCACCCCCTAGGTGTGAAAAGCCTCGTTATATACAGTATACGTGCCTGTATTAACCCTCGCACCATTAAGAGGGTGTGGTTGCGAATGCAAAAAAAAAAAAAAAAAATAGCACTAATGAGGTTTTTGTCATAATTTTAACTGCTCATCTTGCACACAAACACATCTCTCAGAGCAAACCAATCTCAAGAACATCTTAATTAATATTCGTCCTTACCCCTTGACCATAACTTGGTAACAGATAGTCCAGTTTTCATGATGATGATTTTATGTCACTCCAGGGTTTAACACGCTTTTCGTGTTGCAAATCCTTCTAGAAAGGTATACATTGGAGGCAAAATCATGTCTATATAGTAAAGAGTTAACTTAGATTATGAATTAGATATTTCTAGAAAAGTAAAGGAACTATCGATCACTAAAGCACAACACGTTTTTCAAGATGATTGGTCGTCTTTGAAAAAATGTTTACAATTAATTAATTACATGTAAGTAACAAGTGTCTTAAATCAATTCTTAAAAACGTTATAGGTATTAACATTATCAATACTTATTAAATTTATAAATATAACATTTACCGTGAATTTAATTTGTTTAATGCTTTGCCCACAGGAATTACCAGCTTCATACCCACGACTCTTTTGATTCGGCACAAAAAGCATAGTGCATTTCTCTGAAAATCCCAATGAACAAAAAGTGAGCCTGTAAGCATATATAAAAACCCATCAAATATTAAAAACATCCACGCAACAAATCCTCTGGTGGGAAATTGCATTTTTGGTAACCAACTTGTCAGGTTGATATAGCAACTAAAGTAGACTTAACGAGGTATAAAAGCTCTTGCAAACATACCATTAACAACATTAATATTGAAGCTTACTTCCCTAATAATAATAAAAACATACCGTGGTCATACGAGGAATTGTATTCAATCAATTCAAAATGACAGTTTGCTAGGATATAAGATTTTGCACCTGGGAGAAAATTGTGAATAAAACAAATAAGCACAAATTCCGGTATCAATGACTTAACGAAATAATAATTAAAACGTTGTTAATCTAAAACACGGTTCATATTCATCGTTTCTTAATCAAGTTTTTAATCAATAAAATTTAACAACATTCCTCCGCAATAAGACAAACACTTAAAACGACACTTGACACATTTACTCGTACCTTAATCATTATCCAACTGCAATCACAAATGGTTGCACCAAACTGGTTTCTTCAAGCACTTTTTTCCAAAGTTTAACGTCCGGCTGTTCAAGAGAATGAAAAATACCAACACATGAAAAAAACATAGGCAATCCTCCATCATAGTGTACCATTTTTATTATATACTTTTAATTCAGTTTAAGTCAACTTAATATTAACATAAAATAGTATGTTATAAAGGCAAAAACATTCGACGATGGCTGACCACGCCGATGGCCATCTTCAGATCAGCCCTCGAATGTCAACCGCACTGACCATCCCGAGAACGTGTCCATTCAGTCGAAAAAAATGTGAAGGGGTTGTGGAAGATTTTAACAATATACCATTGGTAAATTCGAGAAAAATCGTCGAAGAGTAATAGAGCACCTAGAGGAATTACATTAGCGACGTTATGAAAAATATACAATTTTATCCCATTTTCTTGGATGGATTTGGAAAACTCCCGTTCACCAGTCGCTTTATAGGAGCTTGAGCTTCGTCGATAGCTTAATGTTCAAATAACAAAGCAACTCCAAACCCTTGCAAAGAGTGTGAGCTAACGCTTCGTGTTAAAGAATATGTCATAATCGATGTTAACAAAACCGGAGGTAATGCAAAGGTGTCCCAGCAAATGTCTCGTGTTTTACATCCACCGCTGAGATTTTTTTTCCAGCATGACATGTTTGCTTTGTAAAACTTCACAATACCCTTGAATTTGTAGAGATTTAAAAAACAAAATTCAATATTTTCTTTTAACAAGATTAGTCGGAACAATTTGGGGTCAATTTGTATCCAAACAACATACATATATGCATATACGTTAGATTGTAAGTTTAGTTACAGCTCATTGATTATGGTCTACCGATAATACAGATCTTTAACTTCATTTATCTTCGTGGAGTTTCTGAAGATCAAATAATAACGCAGTTTTTCAGATTTTTTTAAAACCTGATTTCTGCAAACTAATTTTATTTCAAAGAAATGAATTTCCAAGTTGATTTTTTCTCACATAAGCATTCATCTAATCCAGCGGTCGGGGAACTTTTTTAACCATTACCCCAAAATATTTTTGCGCAAGTCGATATTAGGGGGGG
>JAQGBW010002177.1:0-21020 GCA_034698625.1 Julus scanicus
ACTTCGAAGTGCGCATGCTCAGACCCTAACTTTTCGGTTTCGGTTTCGGTTTCGGCACAGTGGGAATCAGGCATTAAAGTAGTCAAATTTAAAACAGCTTTTTAATACATACTGTCTTGTAGTGTCAATCTGCAGTGAAACAAATTTGACTTGCTAAGTGAAAAAAGCCAAGTGCTCTAAAATTCGTATAAACACGCTGCCGTTTTTGCATTTAACTTACTTGGTTAAGCAAAATAAATACAAAAAACTTCAACAACCTGCGCATGGTTGGTGAAAAGTTTCATTTATGCGAACACATTTAAATAAACCTGTTTTCTTCAAATGTGTTGTTAAAGAAGAAAAGAGCTGCATAAAGGCAACTGTAGCAATTTGAAAATATAAAGCTAGCATATCAGCCTTAGTAAATTATAATTTCATAAGCGAGGTTGTCTAAAATTAATAAGCGTTCTAAATCTATTTTATTACTCAAATTAAATTCACTTAACAATGCTTTGCCGACGGCAACTAAAATTTAGTTTACACACCACCTGTAATATAGTATACATTCTAATCGTAATTTACCGGATTATTAAACCATCTAGAAAAATATCTACCAATTATTTTATTCCCTGGAGAAATAGTGCTGGCTAAAGTCTGACTGCAATTCTGGATAAATGGCGATTCTAAAATGGTTTCCAATGAAACTTCTACGTTTATCTACGAATCGAATTGGATCTTCATTCATGAATCGCAAATGCAAATAAAATGCTCAAACTGCATTTGGTGTAAACGAAACAAAGTTTGCCTTCTATATTATATACGTAGATGTGCAGGCGAACTATAAAATTTGCACAAATATCTATCTTACATTTCAAACTAATGCTCTCATTTGCATTATTTGTTTTGTAACATAAATAACATTGAACGGAAAGCTTCGAAAACTAAGAAAACGACTCTTAAAAGATTGAATCTATAGCGATGCTTAATGGTGTCAAAATCCCTGCTGTTGTTGTGCTTTACAAAATTAATTTTGTAACTAGTTTTGCACTAGCAAAATAGTTAAATATCGAAGCATGAGTTGAGGTGTGCCGAGTCCTCCACGCGTAGCTTAGGATTAGTAGTATGATTTTTCCCAACAGTTAATCTGCTTTACCACTAATCTGTTTTCTTTAAATTTTAAAGAGGAATTCTATTTGTTCCATGAAGAGACTTATTTTTTAATCTAGATGGTTTGATGGTTAAGTGCCTTCAATCCGTCGCACATCCATTATTTCATTCAATTTCGCAGATCAAATTCCTTCGTTGAACTGCATATATATTGCTCGATTTCGAGGCTATACATGAAATAAGAAGTGAGACGTTCAGATAAAGAAAATTTCAACATTGCCCAATGGGGTACATAAGCTTATGTAACGTGTTAGCCAACCTTTCATTGCCGTAGATATATGCAGTGGCATATTTATTGACAATGTAATCTTTCATGAACTCTAGCTTGGAAAATGAAAGTGCTGCATGAAAGGAAATGTTGGTTCCCTTGCGGAACAATGATATGCCCTTTCAGCTAAGAATGGCAATATTGCCTTGCTGAAAGAGGGTGGCATTAGTCAGATATTGTAATCACTGTGGTGCATCATCTCTAGATGTATTGAAATGGAGCACTTGTTATCTGAAGACCTCTCCATATTTGCTTTCAAAATGTTCTGCCAGGCCAGAAAAAACTGCCTCGAGTTTACAAATTGTCGCACTTTACAGGGCATTCGTTTCTGGAAAATATCTTATCACGCGATAAAAATATTATTTAAAAGCCTTTAGCTATTATGCCTTCGATGGATAACATTTCAAATGTTTACGTTTACAAGCGAATTAATTGCATCAATGTTGCTACAAATTCGCAGTTTTCAGCCATCTTGAACATACTTAGGCTCTACGTTAAGGAAACGCACTTCTAAAATGCCATTATTTCCTTAGAAGGAGGAGGAAGCCGGATACCCCTTTTACATTTTCTATAGAAATGTCATCTAAATGCAGAAATCAAGTGTTTTCCCTTTATACTTGTTATTTCATGAAAAAAGATGTCTTGTTAAGACATACAAATAGTTAGCATTTGTACAGCGCAGTGTTACAGTATTTCATTCCCAATTACAAGCCAGAAGGCATCCATATTACGAGTACAAAAATTCGAAGAAGCAACACACTATATATAATTCATATATACTACGTTTTTTTAAATATACGAACAAGGACTTACTTTAAAAACATTCATGAAAAATTCCATAGGAACCACCATTACGCTTTATTCATCCATGAACGTTTTGTGTATGAATAATAAACATCATTTCTTCAATAAAATGAATACATTTTTTTATTATTAATCCCATAGTATTTCAATATTTTTGTTTATTTTATTGTGTCGGTTATAGTAAATTGAAAACAACTTGAATTATATTGTTAAAGTATGCGAAATATTTCTTCAAACCTTTAAGACCTCATCGAATGAAAAACTAGCTATTTGATGCACCAAAAATTCACGTCTTATAACAGACAGGTGTGTAATGAAACATCCCAAAAATGATGATAGCTAAAGGAGCGACTGTAGTTATTTATACTAAAGTTAGGATAAAAAAAATTGAAGCCTATAAGTTTTCACATTAAATTGAAAACATTATTGAATTTCATTGTGCATAGCGTAGTTTTTAACTTTTTGAGAGACGATAAGAGAACAAAAAAAAAACATATTGCTTATTTCATATATTTAACTTCACGAATTGAAGTTTTTTTTTTATTTCCCCAAACGAAAGTTTTCAATTTTCGAAAGAATTACAAAAAGTGGTCTTTACGTATCCATGCAGTCACGCATTTTTGTGTGTCCCTTGAGAAATTTTTTCGTTCGATTGATTTCAAATTGCCGTATAAATTTCCTCCTCTGTTGACCAATTCCTAGTACCTTATTCGACGTATGCTAATGTAAACTCTGATGCAATTAACTTCAAAACTCGGATAGGTTGGGTGTACATAGAAATTCAGAACTAAAGCAGAAAGAAAAATGTGAATTTGAGCGTCGGCTGCCAGTCATTTTTGAATAAACATCTCGATCTTGTTGATACAAACTTTAATTGCGTCATTGATCTTTTTCGAGCAAAAATTCGACTAATTTGATGTGGGGTTTTGAAATAAATTCAATCCGCATACGTTCAATTTTTATCATAGAGTATAGTAATCGCATTTCCTTATAGGTCCTGTCATGATTTTTTTTTTCATCCCTATATAGATAACAACTTTCTCTTTAACAGAAAAGTTAGCAAAATTAAAAGCGTGAGCTCGGTTTAGGACCAAGGGAAATGCAAATTTTAAGTGCATACGCATTATTATTTTTTTATCAGAATTGCCTTTTTTTAGGGAGATGTAAACACACTCTAAAGTTTTACGTTTATTTTCAATAGACAGCCAGAAAAGACGTGAAAGGGACAATTTCCGACTATAATAATATTCCCTAGCGTAAATCCCATATTTACATTTCTATCCAACACGACATGGATTATGTTAAGGAAACAAGAAACCCGGTTTGTTTTATCAAAAAGTCGTGTAGAATTGGTATATTGAAGTAGCTTAAAACATTCTAATATATAATTAAGAATTGTTCAGGAAGATAAATATTGGAACAAAATAAAATCAATAATATCGGAGGTCAAACAAACTTTCCATTTTTCCAGTTTTTTTTTTTTTTTTTTTTTTTTTTTTTCAATCTCAAAAAAAAAATTGCCACTGGCCAATCATTTATGCGGAAAAATGTCTCATCTTAGAAGAGATAATATATTTATAAAGCTCAAGGCACGTTTTGTAACACATTCGAATTACATTTAAACATTGATATTGGCTATATACACACGGAAAATGCATTCCTTTTAAGTTTGCTTTTTAAAATCGTGCAGAATCTTAGGATGGGCTACTGAAGGAAAATGGGCAAACAACTTACACGGTAGACGTAAACACATTTGTGGAAAATGGGTCACGAAGACTTAACGATCAATATTGAAATATTTGCCAAACAGGATGTCCATTTACGACAGCTCAAAAGAAAGTTTTCTACATCATATTTGCTCGTTGCACAAAACGACCCTCATTTCAACATGCTATAATCAAATCACTATATACTTCACTTCTGGAACTGCCGAGTTGTTATCTGTAACAATATATAGCGCCCCTTAATACAGGCAATCACTGCTAACCTATTCCACTAAGGTTATTTGTAGCGAAAAACGATTTTTATATAAAAAAAAATCCTTTTACTTTTTTGTCACCAGTAAATGACATATGGCGCTCAAGATGTGTCTTCTGGTGGTGGCGTCTGCGCATAATAAAACGAGGTAGCCACACAGCATAGCCAAGACATTTTTTCATAAAAGCTATGCTGTAGTGACTATAAAACTTTCCAAGATCAAAACTTCAAGGAGCAAAATATGGAAATGACATTGGATTGGAAAAAAAGACATCTGTCAGAAAATGGCTACTGAAAAGCAGCGAACCTTTAAATTATTTCACGAATGTTTTCAACAATGGATTTCTTAGTATATTTCGAAAAAGAAATTTCAAAGAATCTGATTTTGTTACTTATATATGCACAGTGTATGGTTATTAGGTTTGGAAAACTATTGCTACAGTAGAACCTGTCTAAATTCATCCTATGTAAATGAATAAATAACCTCTCTAAAAGAATAAAATGTCCCGGTCGCGATTTGTTACCCGTGTATAAATGAACCTGTCTCAAAGCATATTTTTCACCGATCCCAAGATTATGCTTTTATACAGGTTCTACAGTTTTGGTTATAAAGGTGATGGAAAAGTTCATAACAGAGGAAGCTAGTCATTTAAAAATCATCACGAAGTTTTAATTCGAAATAGATATGTTATATGCATAGTATTGTATTGTAAAGTATTGTTAAGTATAGTTCGTATAGCAAAATACCATTAAATGCTTTTGTATCTGACTAAACACCGTGTAAATGAACGCAAACTGTACGCATAATGAACATTTCAAGGCCTCACTATGCCTTAGCAGGAAACCTATAAGTATGATTATATAAAAATGTTTAAATAAGGGTATCTTTGACTTCATTGTTTATTTATAGCAAATTGTTTATACTAAAATTCGAAATGGAAAGTTTGACATTTACAAAACATCCAATGTTCCGATTTTTCTTGTTGTTTTAAATGAACAATAAGAAAGTCTAAATTGCATGTATTTTAAACTTTTATTACTCACTTTTGGAAGCGCAAATCGATAGATGTTGGGTGGAACATTGACTATATAGGTATATAATCTTTCCATTGAGACCCCCAGATTTATTACTAAAGAATGTAAGTTATCTAGAGTATTTGTTCAAGCGGCAACGTGTTTGAAGTTGGGAACTTCAAGGAATGTTGCTATTTCTGCAAACATTGCACAAAGATAAATTATGAGGCATAGATACTACGTTCTCTAACGTACACCTTTAATTTCTATTGTGTTTAGCATTCTTGGAATATTTGTCAAATTTCAAAAATATTCGAAGCAACCTTTTATGACACGACATTAGAAGATGCCTGCGTTCGTAGACAATTTTTATAGAAGCTGTATAATGGAATTTACTTCAAGTAGTGTTGACATTTTTTTTTTTCATAATTGGTAATGGCAAAATGTCATACAAACGTAACACTCCACCGCAATAAATGTAGATCTATCACTCAATTCATAATCAATAACGTTTTCCCAATTTAACCTAAGAACCCTTTTATAATTTAGCAAAAACTATTATAAGATGGGGATAATAAAAAATGCGAGGAAATATATTAAAAATATGGTACACTGTAAACTTGCTTTGCATAAGTAAAACTATATACTATGTCTAGAAATGGCACGTCCGATCATCAAACAGTAATAATATAATTTACATATAACACAACTTAGTTATTATCATCCAATTATACAATGTAACCTTTAAAATCGGCATACTAGATGTACAGGTGACGACTCAGTAGAATTGTGGCGCCATCTATCGTCCACATATAGCAACGATTTTCACACGTTTCATGAAAAAGTAGGCTATACTATTATAAAGGTACAAAACTTTGTATGTCATTTTATACAAAAACGAATACCCCAATGGTTTTTTTTAACGATGCATTTTTCTTACACACCAATACATAGTTCCAGCTATTATTGTGCAATTCCAAACTTAAATGCAATTACACGTATCATTTAAAATGGAGATTTTCAACATTTAAAACAATTCCAAAAAAACTACTAAAAATGTTATGGAAATAAAAAATAACACCTTCGTCAAAGACAAGCAGCTTATAAACCTCCATTTTCACCATTCATTACACTAAAGTGTTAAATTAGTGCTTAGTTATTCTCTCCTCTCTACATTTATTAAATTCAATACCTTGTTACATGTATATTTACCCAAAACTTGTATAAAACATGAATAATCACAATCTTTTTAGTGGACTAAGACCACGGTCCCCCTTTCTAATTATCATCAAAGTCGTCCTTTATGCAATAATGTAACGACTGTGATGGGGACATAGATGTGCTATAGGGTGTCATATTAATCACAAATTACTTTTCTCTACTTTCAGAGTATTATCTTCAGTGTGCAATCTCATCCCGCCAACGTTGATTTTGTGCAATGTGTTTCCTTCGGCTTTTTCCCCTCTCCTGAACAAGAAGTGGCTTATAACGTTGTCTGTATGATGGCAATGTATGGCATTCCATTGGTCATCATTATTTTCGCCTACACGAAAATTCTGTGGAAGATTTCAATGAAATCGAAAGAAACTCGAGGTAAACATATTTGCGCCTAATAGCATAGCAACGTCAGATAGTCGCCAGTGTGGCCAAGAGTTTTTATTCATCTTGCAGCAAAATCAATGCGCTTCAGAAAACTTCCGGCCCACGAATTATCTAAGCATTTAGTAATCACGTTTTTGAGCTCCAACACTTTCAAACGGCCAACTCTTTCAACAGCCAAGCGATAACATAATAATGGCTTACAAAGCTCAGCTGATGAAAATACAGCTACAGCTCCAATAGATCACAAATTGCTAGAATTAGTTGGGAAAACTCAGCAAATTCTGCGACCTTTACTTCTGAATGATTGCTCTCAAACCCTTGGCGATAATTGGTCTGACGTTGTGATTTATTTACTCGCACTACACTGAAGTTTCACATGTTATTCCCTTGCTCGTTTTTATTTATTTACTAAAACTGCCTTTGCATTTGGGATAAGTCGATCATTAAACTGCATTTACCACATTTTCTCGATTGCAGTAGAACCACTATTATCCGTCCTAGCTGCGACTGCAGATTGATTAAGGGAGAAAGATGGTTAATCAGAATTTAGAAAAAAAAATAATACTAAGATTCTTGTTGCTCAACCAATATATTTCAGAAGTGTATCTATACAATTTGTGTTGAATTACAGTTTATGACTTTCGGGAGAAAAAAAAATGTTTAAGCAAAGTTTTCCTACCCTTCTGAAACCGCTGTTTAAGATGGATAAGAAGGATTCTACTGTAACTCCCTACTGTCAAGCAAAACCTTAGTTTTTTTTTAATTAAACCTCGGAGGATCAATTGGGGGTAAAGCAGTGCTTATCTGTTCTTCAAAAACCTATTTATCAAATTTAGTGTCTGGTCTGTTGATGATAAAATCTGTGCGTCTATTCAAACAAGAAAATCAACCCATTGATACCCCGGTTAGAGAAGAAATGTGATGAGATCAGAAAGTTGGACATTCATTCAAAAGGATTCTATGCATTCAAAGTGAACAATAGTCACTGTCATGAAGTGGCTGGACAACCTAGGAAAAAAGTTGAAGTTGAAAGGCTGAATCTTCAACGGAATATAAGACGATTCAGCCTTATCAGCCAATTCATGACAGTACTTCATGCCATATATAGGCTATGCTAAAACTCTGCCATTGTATTTAAAGTTTCAAAATGTGTTCATTAAGCATTTAAGTTTAAGTTAACATGAACACGCGGGTTTAAAAGATGGAGTTTGTTCCACACTCTGTATTTCAATTGAAAAAAAATGACAATTATTACAAACGTTAAAGCTCACATACTCCGCCATAATGTGCTAAACCGGAATAAGGCTAATCAAATCATTAACTTTACATATACAATCACAATACTTCATAAAGTCTGTCATATAAAAAGCAATTGAATGACGATTGCCCTTAAACGTCGACTGCATATCCGGCAATAAAATTATATCACGTAAATACTCTACATAACATGCACAATAAAGTAATTATGTAGTGTAAATGGCCAAAACAAAACAGACAATTAGTTTTCTATTACACTAAGTTTATAATCTTCTTGAGAATCTGTGCTAAGTAAAAATACAATGAAAACAATTGCAACACATAATCGACGGTCTGTATGTTTTTTCAATGGAGTATTCGCCGGATAGTTGAAACGTTATTAATTTATAGACCGTTCGATGATAAATTGCTAGGAAGCCCCACTGCGAATAGCTCTCAAACCAAGTGGCTTATTTTATATCGACCGTTGTATACAAAGTTCAATGAAAAGCGCAGTCATTCATTCAGCTCGTATTTTCAAACTAAGATAAAAATAATTGGTTGGGGTTTCGAGAGACCATTTTAGAGTAGAAATACAGAGCCCCAAGTATAATAACTCAAGTTACGCTTCGTGCTCAGTGTTACGTTTACCGCAAATAAAAACGTAGAAGACGTGTCCCAGGTGAATTGAATTATTTACAGGTCGGTTAAAACAACATCGAAAATTACTTATTGACAGGCCAAAGCAAACATTTTACGAGAAAAAGTATGCAACGATTGCGATGCACATTTAATCGACTGAAATTTTGCTAAAACGTTTCGTACAAAAGTTTAGCTTGTCTTATGTTTCTATTTGCAAAGACAAACTTTGAAATCTCTTTTTATAAACTCGATTAAATTTTAAAAAACGAATTAATACAATTTGCAATATATGGAATGGTTGAACAAAAATTGTTTTAATGGATTTAGCTTAAAATTCATTAGCTTTTAAAGAATTTATATGTAGGTTGCAAAATTGTTTGGGTACAGGTTTTGTATTCCATTATACTTTAAAAGTTTACAGAAACTGGCTTCCAAGATGCACAACTTTTATCCGAATTACAGGCTTGTGAATGAGAATCATTGTTCCAAGAGTCTTTTTTTGTGTGTGCAAATTTTCAGTATGTTGAAACTGATGATGCATTGACACAAATAGAGAACAATGATTACACTATTGATTTACACAAATATAACTACAAACACGATAACACGTAGTTTAGAATAAACAGACTACGTAAACAATACGCATTTAGCCTTATTCCGGTTCCTTGGCCCCTTATACCCTGGACACACTATGAACTTAAACTAGTTTATTACTAACCTCGATTATCTTTCTCATAGATGGTTATCTTTGAGTGGACACACTATGTTTGTATAATTTCGTTTAGTGCATTGCATCATGGGATATCGGTTTCCATAATTCTGCACGTGAATTTCATGATTCCGCACGTGAGTTTAGCCAGCAAAACTTGTTTCTAAAAGTCGTTTACACTAACCGAGTTTTAACCGAGAAATAAACGAGGTTAGCTAACTATGGAAGGACACACTACCTAAGGTAATCTAGTTTAGCAGACTTAACCTAGTTTAAGTTCATAGTGTGTCCAGGGTATTATATGACGAATGTGGCGTTTCTGCACTAGATCAGTGATCACGTTCTAAGTTTTAATCAGTAATGGGGCACCTCAAAATGTACTAGTTGGGCTTTATGGGCTGCAGAAGATTTTGCATGGCTTCATATTTGAAAATGCACAGCGGCCCTGGGTTTAACTTGTTTTACTATGGTTTCAGTTTTCTTAATTTTAGATAATATCCAACGGGAAGAGGTTTACCGCGGACGGCGAATGCACCTTCGACGTTCGGACGTGACAAACATCGCCAGGGCGAGGGCCAGGACCCTTCGGATGACCATTATCATCGTGATCGCCTTTATTTGGTGCTGGACACCCTATTTCGTGATGACCATGTGGTACATGGTGGACCCAGTTTCGGCCAAAAATCTAGACGTTCGCATCCAGGATTTCCTGTTCATGTTCGCCGTTTCTAATTCGTGCGTCAATCCGCTGGTTTACGGGACCTACGCCATTAACTTGAAGCGGGAATGTCACATTTGCTTCAGCCGTCGGAAGGCCCCTTTCAAGAGGAAGAACCACGGTTCTGGGGACACCAGAAGCACGAGGGAGAGCACCCTGCCCACCTCCATCAGGATCGCCTCCACCTGTATGCCTAACATGGTGAACATTCGGGTGCGCACCACGGCAGAAGGCGCATTGCTCAACCAGATTGTGAAGTGTAGTTACTACGGTGAACTGGAGGCGCCCAGTGAAATTTACGATCAAGAGCATAATTTAACCAACGGTTCGGCTCCAGATTGCCCTGCCATCATTCAATAAGACTATAAATTCACATTTCTTAGATGATGTTAGTAACCGGTTTCGTCATCTACATCAGTTCTACACCGATCTAGTCATTAAATGCTCATCTTGTATATCAATCCGGAGAAGTTGAAGCTGTTGATGGTTTCAAACTTTTGTATCTGCAATGTCCCAATTAGAGAAGCCGTGAGGTGTCTGGATTACAGCCCCGGAAGTGCCACCTGTATCCACGGTTGTCGTAGCACAGGAGCGCAAATTAATTTGTCTACCGTGCATAAAATATTACATCATATAAAAAATTTTGAATTTAGATATCCAGGTAAAACATCTTTTCCACATTGATTTGCACGTGGGAAACGTGCAAATGATGGTTAGTAAAGCACAACGCATGTAAACAAACATATGCCCATTTGATTCCCTCCAAACAAAACCAATTGTGTTATCAATAAAGCGTGCACTTTGTTTTTTTATGGGAATTGAAATAGTCAAAAATAACTGCGCACTGGTATGCCACAGAAAGATTGGAGCTCTAAAAATCTAGTATATTTCGGCGCCATCCATTAAAAAAGTATATATATAAAAAAAATTCAAAATACAATTTCTACAGAAGAAAGTTTCACGCTTCATGTTTTTCCCAATTTTGTATAAACGTGTTACCACGTACAAGGTATACAGGCTATATCCTTTTGCTCAATAGGGTGCAAATATACTGTTGCCAATTGCCTAAACAACATTCGAATATCAAACAACAAGTGATGTTGGCAATGCAATTTCAGGTGCATCCTTGCAGAAGAAAAAGTGATGAAAACATTTTCAACGACCTTATTTTATTATGGCAGATATCAACTCATTGAAGCAATTCTGTGGCTAATCCAGAAATTTATAATGTTAGGGTTAACGGCGCGGTTATCCTTTGAGGATCCTTTGAGAAAAAGTTAAATTGCTAAGATCTGCTAAATGCATTTTCTGCGCACTTTTTTTACCAAAAGAATATTTCCAGTTGCCTGGATCCGAGAGAAATTGTCAGATGTAATATAGCACCAGTAGCATATAAGCCTCCTCTCAGGCAGCAAAGTGGAACGTTTAAAGTTTGTACAGTAGTTCGTATCCGAAATTCTTTATAATGCGAAGCAAATGGATTTTCTAGCTATGTATTTCTGTTGATGGTTATCATCTTTTAAATTTATATATCTGGTGTGTGTCGTGCCATCGCAGCATTCGTATATAGCGTCATGTAGTGATGACCATGATCACATGTGCCGGTGAATACAGATTCGCAAATTATGTAAAATAAATCCATCTATATTGTTATATTGAATATAATATGAAGAAATCTATCCCATTCAAATCATTATATTTTAAAAATGGATTTTAATATCCTTCAAAAGGATCGTGCGGCTAAAAATATTTGTAATGAGTAAATAATTTTAACTGAAAATAATACGAAATACGCTTGTAAATCTATATATGCCACCGCCATACTTTGGCAGTGTGAATAAATATTGTTAAAAATCATCATTTTTATCTTTAGGGTGCCAAATAAATTTTAAGTTATCTGATCTGAGTGTTGTTTTTAATGCTACATAAAGTGTAACTGATTAACAAGGTTTTCAACTTATAGCTAATGTAACCTGCAAGTACAATGCTATATATATTCTTTTAGTGGTATAAAATTCTTTATTGGTATTATGCTGACAAAATAATGTACTTTGCAGTATATTTTGGAAATATATGGCCATGCTAAACAAAGCTGAAAAAACGTCAGATCCCAGGAGTATGCACCAAAACATGTTTCTGCAAATAAAAATACAGGATTTCGCAGTCTAAGTCTCAAATGTTAGCTTTTTTGTTATATCACAGGTAATCTATCAAAATGTTTTCTATTCCCGAGGCAACATATGGACACAAATTCGTGGAATGAATGTCAGATATTTGCTTGGCATGGTATACAACAATAGTGGCATAAACAGTACAATGCATTGTCCAAAGCCCTTTTTGGAGAAAAAAGAAATCCAATTTTTATAAAAACGCGAGGTAATTGTGAAAACCTCTGGAGAGTATCTGGCGTAAAACAGTGATAATGCTTTTATTATAATCGCGAGCCCAATGTACTTTTGATATGACTAGTCTTTATGTTTCAGCAGTTCTTAGGGCGTATAAATACAAGAATATTTCTTTTTTTTTAATAAAGAAAATGTCCAACCGACCGTAGGTGCATACAAGAGAGCAGTCTATAATCATCAATCACGTCCCAGAATTCTGAAAAGAAAGGTATTGATAGTTTATCTAGAAACCAAGGTCCGTCATCAGAAATAAAAATAAAAGGAGGTTATTTAAAACCGGAAATTTCAATGTATTTTTTGTCCAGTAAATTCAGGATTATATATGGAATGGCGTGTTGTCAAGGTTAGTTTACAGTTAGTATTGGATGAGGCACTAAAGAGCTCATGCCTTTGAACTCTAGGATGAAACCACATGAAAGCGACTGAGTTTCCTCTCAACTTCAAACACTGAAAATGTGCCGCATTATATAGTGCTTTTAATGAAAGTTGGAAAATTTCAAAATCTGGTTGTATAATGAAAAATGCAAATGGGTTAACTACCGAGGATGCTCTACAGTGACCTTACCGCATTCAATGACTATTGATTATTTAAAAAATTTGTAGCTCTTTGAGTCTCTTTCCATCAGTCTCAACCATACCGTCTGGATTTACATGCAATTGGGAAAACGAGTCAACATTATAGTTATTTTCAATTGGAGTCAAGAAAAACTATCTTAAATGGCAAATTCCCTTCGCAAAAAAATGGTTAGACTGAACTAAACCAAAACACATAGATGTATGGAAGAGCAGCATTTTTTCTTTAATCATCAGTCCAGCGATTTCATTGAATTTTGAAATCATGTGAATCGACAAGTGAACCATTCAAAAATCCGGTATGAAGCAGATTTGGAGTCCATGTTGGTTATTGCACTGAATTACTAACTGGAAGCCAGACTGGAGACAGACGTTACCAGGGTGATCATACAAGCACAAGTTTGCATCTGACTTCAACAGACTAGTTTTTTTATTTCTACTTCATCCCTGTATGGCTTTATCCGTCACTTTTCTAAAATTGCAAAAATTTGTGCCAAATGAATCAACAGGACATAAATATATATATTGTCTAAATTCGACGGAGAGCTCAATTCAACAAGTTCACAAAATATTAAACATAATGGTACAGTACTTGAGGTACTTAGTTGGTTATTTATATGTCAACGAAAGTTATGTTAATGAAAGTTAAAAAGATTAAAAGAGATTACTAGTGCACCAATTTCAGCTCAAATAATATTTACTTTTGATGCAATAAGTTCTAATAGAATATCTTAGTACTTTCCCACTTCAAAATGAAACCTCCCATAATTTTTAACAAAAAAGTTACGTTTTTGGTAAATTTCAACGTTTACTAACTTGTCTAAATAATCTTTTTCAATCATATAAAACCATTTAGCATGAAAAATAGTTCTTCCTGACGTTTGTCAATATGTATCACAGAATTGATCCACCTACCTTGATTTTATTCTACCATGTGTGTGAACTGCACTTAAAGAACGTCCCCTTGTTTGTTCATAATCAAGTAATGTGTACCTGAAATTTTCAAAACTAAGCAATACGAAAATGAAAGCTTGCCCATTTGTCAATATGAGGAGGTATAAACTTTTTAAAACCTTACAGGAAGTAAAAGCATGATTCATTCCATGGCAAATGTTTACCATGGAAAGTTTTTCAATAGATGCCAAATAGCTAACTTTTCTCCATTTAATAAAAATTTCAAATACACAAATAAAAAAACAGAAAACTGGTACGTAACAGCAAAATTGTTTAAAAAAAAATATTACATTTTTTTAAATGCAAACTTAAGAAATAAAATTAGTTTCATTTTTTAATTGGTCTGCAATGTTTTGCAACTGAGCATTAATTAACTAATAATTATATCAACTTTGTTTTGAAGTTGCATAACTATATTTATTTTGTAATAATAGCGTATGTTATAAAATTGTGTAATATTATGTTTAAAAAAATGTTGTCGCCATATATCTGTATACAAAATGGTAAACCCTCCAAAACAAATACATACAAATCCAAGACTGCTTGCTTAATGTCTTTTTAAATTATGAATGTGATGTTTTAATTGAAATAGAAATTGTGATAGTGTTATTTAGCATTATTTATAGTACAGTTAATTACCTCCATTATTTTCTTAACGTTTCATAAATTATATAAAGTCAACATTACATTAAACCTGGCATGAATCATAGATGAGATGCATCAGAAGCGTCCTAAAAAACGACGTAAATTGTTTGTGGTGGTCACTGTTTGGTTAGAACCCAGACTCAATATTGATGATTTAATGCAAAACAGCAATGATAGCAACAGCAATCGGGTAAACAGGTCCAATGGTAGGTCTGACATATATAATA
The DNA here is from genome assembly GCA_034698625.1 of Julus scanicus. Classification (NCBI taxonomy): domain Eukaryota; kingdom Metazoa; phylum Arthropoda; class Diplopoda; order Julida; family Julidae; genus Julus; species Julus scanicus. The sequence continues at coordinate 14,921 of JAQGBW010002177.1, forward strand.
TTTTATGCTTCATTTTAAGTGCTTTGGAAACGACTAAATTAAGCAGATGGTCATTCCATCCCCTAGTTACCTGCCCATGCAGGCCAGCAGGATCACTCAGTAGGATAAAACCAACCTTTCCCAATTAAGCTCCTTTTGAAAATTGTGCTCGTTAGCGCAGAGGTGCCAACTTTACTTTCTCCGAGCTTCATAAAACGCGTATTCATGTTATCAAAGGCACTTTAATATGCTGCTTGACTGCACGAATGATAATTACCTCAATAGAAGGCAGCTTCCATTGGACGCCGGGTCGTAGATCGGCCGATGCGCTTCGGTTAATGGTGTACGACCACAAGGAATATATCGGCCTATATAGTTAATGTATAGAATCGGTGGTATTGAAATATATATGAAAGGACGAGCTGACACGTACTGTTTCACAACCAATAAAATCGACCTTTTTACGCGAGCACACAGCAATTAGAGCAACAGATTTGCGGGCATAAGCTCATCATCAAAACGCCAACACGTGACTTTTGCACGTAAACAGATTGAAAAAAGACCAGATGCGTTCTAGAAAAGTCTAGAATATCGGTCCTCGGAAAAGTTATTCACATTTTGTGGGACGTTTACATCATATATAAAATTATTTGAATTTTGGATTTCATTTACCTGTTATTCTTGTTGTAAACTTTTTTTTCCACGTGACGAGGGCCGGCGTGGACGCCGCGAATGCAGACGTTTTTTTAGCTAAATACAAGCCTGACACCTGGTGGAGAAAATTTCAACTTTTTGTAGGATATTGTAAACAGTACTATTCTTGTATTACACATGTTGAATGAGCAAAAAGTTTTTAAGCACAAATTATTTTATTACATTTGCGATGTTAGTTTTTAAGAGGGTTTTAATCCCCCTCATTCTGATGCATTTTAACGAGTAACATTTAAAAAAAAAAACACATACCCTAGCTATATTTTAAAAATAGTCTCACACACAGTTTAACAAACAATAAATGAAGATAACGCCAAAATGGATGGAAAACAACAGAATGTTTGTGTTTTAGTTACTACAAAAAATAAACTCAAATAATACAATACATGTTTGATATCGATTTTATTACTTATTTGTTTGGATGAGAGAAGGGAAAATGTGAGGCAAGCTGAATTTCGGATTTTTGTAGAACTAAAAGCCACTTTAACAGTTCAGTCTTGAACCTATAAAAAGGACTCCTGCAAGGCAATTTTGAACAATGTTTACCTTTTATGAAGAAATATCTTAAGAGTTGACGTTTGAATAAATGCAATCTAGCAGGAAATAGAAAAAAATGATGAAGAGAGGAAAGGAGGACTATGCTTATTTACATTTGTTTAGCGACCCTACCAATATCGGTCATGTCAGGGTAAAATAGACAGGACCGATGAAGATCGAGTGAATAAAACAATCGCGTCATGGAAGAGAAAATCAGGAAAAGGAATTGAGGAAAAGCTAAGAATTAGATTAAGGAGAGGAACCAAGCCGCAGATGTTTGTTAGAAGAACTTTTTAGCATTCACTTGAAGAATAGTGAAAGAACTGGTGTTTTGAAGCAATCTCCAAAGAATAAAGTACATAACATTGGAAAAAAAACACCAACGTAAAAACTAGCAAAGTACATTTAGAGATTGCAGAATCAGGTCAAGAAGGATTACAACCCTATCAATTTCAATGGGTCAAATTTGCAACGACACTCGCAGTCAAACAAAAAAAAAAAAGATTAAATAAAAATAAAAATTGTTTAAAATAGCTTGATAAATCAGCAAGGGCATTCGATTGTCATTTGCACTTTGAAATGGTAGATTTTTTTAAAATAAACAAGTTTGAAAAATGTCCGTTGATTTGCACACGCTACCAGCAGGTGGCAGCATGAGATAGGCAAGTTGTGAGTGCAAAAATTCAAATAATAATTTAATTTAAAAAAATCTACTATTTTAGAGTGAAAATCGACAATTGAATGCCCCTGCTGATGCTCCAAGCCACCCCAAAAAATGCTCACCTCCACCCAAACCTCCCTCATTCAACTGTGAGTATCTTTGCAAAAACGACCCATTGAAAAGGATAGGGTTGTGATCTCTCTCAACTAACTAGGCGATTTTCTTTACTACTGATGTCGAGTCATGACTTCTGTCCCTTAAGTCATCCTGCCTGATCTGTAAATATATTTTAAAAAAATGAACAAAATGACTTTAATTAAATATAAATTTATTTCATTGTTATTTTTTATATTTTTTTTCTTCAATTCAATAAAGTGAAATTGTTACAATTGTTCAAGTAACAGAATAACATATTGAGATAATACAATTCCATAAAAAGTTTATGAAGTATAATCATGGTATTTTGTATGCACCAGAACGGTAGAACCCTGTTAAGAAGTTTTTAAGGTACCAGACATTTTGAACTTCTTAAGCAGGATAAAAGCTCAAAAACCAATTAAAGCAGTCTTATTTTGGGGTTTCTTAGGGCCTTGTTGCACCAACGGAGGTTATAATCTAAGGTTTATTAACCTCGGGTTAAAATATAACTCGAGGTTAACCACCAGGTTAGCTGTTGGTGTTGCACCAAATAACCCTTGATAAAATTTACCCCGGGTTTGGGTTTAGGGAGCCATGTTTAACCTGCAAAAAACAAAATGGCGGACGGAAAAGGAGCGACCCTATAACCCAAGGTTAACCTTTCTGCATTTCTCCCCTAACAAATACTTGTGAAATGCAAAGATGGGTTAACCTAGTTTTACATAGTAGCATAACCCTAGCTTATTCTTCTCCGTTGGTGCAACTGGCCCTTAGAAGGAAAAACTTCTTAAGCAGAATCTACTGTATGAAACAAACCAGCGAAACAAAAGATGGTCAGAAAATAAATTATAGCAAATGAAAACATACATGTAAACTGAAGCGTACAAAAGCGGTGCACTGAAAAAAACACCAATCATCAGGTAAAAAATACGATACGAGCCATAAGCTCAAGTGGTTGTGACATTTGCGTGCAGAGGGATAACACATTTGGGGCCAAATGGTGATTGATACACAATGCCAACTTGAGAAAAGATTTTCTTGGGAATAGCCAGATCACATAAATAGAGACTGCCTGAGGGCACATCAAAATCCAGAGGTAAAACGGGCACAAGAGCCCACTTGGCCTGCACAAGTATGCCATCAGCTGGAGGATCCAAAGCCAAAACGGGAGCTTTGCATTTAGCAATCCAATCAAGGGCAGCTGCATCAGAAGTAGTTTTATGAATTGTTTTAGATAAGGAATGAGAATCCATTGCCCACAAAATAATATCTGTTGGTCCATTAGATATATCTAAAAGCAAAAAAAAAAAAAAAAAAAAAAAAAAAGTTAAACAAGGAAATCAAAACAGGTTCTAAACAAACATTAGCTACATGAGGTTAAATTTCAAGAATGAAAAATTTTCAAAATTGTTCAAATACTGATTTGAAAAATGCACTAACCAAAAACATTGGCTGCTATCTTTCCATCTGTCAATCGGAATAATGAAATTTCTTGACTTAGCTGCGGAAACTGACTAATGGTAAGACTTGGAACATAAGCAGTAACATTCACTTCATGATTGGCTAAATGGCGACCACAACTAAGTGCTTGTACTCCTTGAAGGCAAGGTCCACACATAATGACGACAGATGGTCTCTGGTGGGAATTACGAGGATTTAATCTGAAAAATAAGTAAGTACATACATTATATTAATGCTTAAATCGTTCAAATTCATCAAATTGTCACATTTGTAATTCAAAATTAACAGCATATTCTATAATAATGCATAAAAAACATTATGAACACATGGCATGCCTTTAATAAAACCTAACAAAAACAATAAAACACATTGCCCATAAAAAGTCATATCTCTACCAAAAGGTCAATTAGTTATAAATATTTCAAATTTTTTGCAGCAATAAAGTTATTTTCTTTCTTTAGCAAGATTCAGCACTCAGATGTTTCTGAACAATTTTTGGATCATAGGCACCTTTTTCTTTTTGCTAGCATACTTCGTTGAAACATTATTTGGGTATACCAAAATAGTTTGCATTAATCTGAATTGCCATTATTACAAGAATGTTTACACAAATCATGCACTTAATAAAAAAAACTACTTCAAATAAATGAAACACTTTTGGAAAGAAAAGCCACTAGATGGGTTTTTTTGTGTGCATACTCAGATTAAGTTAATAATACTAATCCATCGTTTCACATATCTAAGTGAAGATTTTGTCATTAAGTTTTCCTATCGTTAATTATTCAGTAAGACTAATTGAACATAATGTAAATAATCTCTATGGAAATCACATGTAAGCTTGCAGCTTGCAAAACCAACCTAAAAAGAACTAACCTATGGCTTCCACCCAACAACTGTAAAATCATATCACTCGCTGCTCGTCCAAATAATTCCAACTGACGCTCACATGTAAATCCCAATTTTGTTGCAGTTGATAGTATTTTTTCTCGTGTTTCTAAAGATATGCTAGGAACAATTAATCCAGCATCTGCCAAATTAAAACGAGAATTAAACACAAGAAATATAAAACAGATTTAAATGGAAAAGAAATGGATGCACTAAATAAGCAATAGATTTACCTGTAACAAATTCCTTGCTTCCAGACTGAGGCACTTTGATTTGCCGATGAACAACAGGCTGCTGCTCCAACACGTGTTCCTCACACTTATACTTAAGTTGAGGTGGTCGGTTGATGTCCACCAACCTAACAACATCCGGCCTCGTCTCTGCATCAATTTCTTCAAAAATAGCTTGTTTATCGAACAAAGCAAGGTTTTTTTCAAAATCAAACTCATTTTCAAGTATAAAGTTATTTATGGGTGTGTTTAAGCAATCATCATCTTTGTCTGGCCACCGACGCCGGTTATCCCCTTTTCTTGGTGTACCTGGTTTTCGCTTGGGTTCTGGTGCTATTGGAAACGAAAACAAATTTGAAGCTTAATTTATTCAGAAAAATGTTTTTCACTGCTTTCTGAATCTTCATTATGGGCAGTTTTTGCCCTTAAATTTGAAATTTAAAATTTGTAAAACGCCCAAAATCCGAAAAAGGAATGAGAAATAATCTAATATTTGAATATAATGTGTTTCTAATGTTACCTGATGATGCCCTTAACCTGGGATCTCCGTTTCTGGGTGGAGTTTGACAATTCACTTTTGGCTCAATCGCTTTCACTGGTTCAGTATTTAATTGCTTGGTCACATCAGGTTTCTCCAAATCTACAGCATGTCTTAAAATTTCCAAATGTTGAATATCACACGCCCTAAAAGAAGTCAATACTGTAATTTAATGCAAGGCCAACAATACTAAAACGCACAATATCCTTTTACAACCCAAAGAACAATTCAACTCTGCAAAACGATAGAAACAACAGATAGCCACACAAGTATGTAGGTTACATGAATGTTTACATACCTAATTGTGATCTCGGGCACTTGACAAGGCAAACCATTTCGATATGCTTTCATTAACGAAATGGTCTGTTCCTTATCGTCAACAGACGATACATTGCCTTGATAGGCACCTAACGTATCGCCACAATCAATTGAAATTACACATCCAACAAAATTGGATGCAGTCCCGGAAGCAGCCATTACCAGCGACGCAGATTGTCGTTGTTCGCTCGACGGAATTATAACGGCCCAGTACTTGAAATATTAAAACATAGACATGTACATCTCGATAAACCTCCTTCTGCTTAATAAAAATACAAAATATAAAGCACTTACTTGCAATATTAGAAAAAGTTCAGCCAACTTTCATGAGATAAGAATTTACCTCTTTTCTTGTCCAACTTGTTTTGCTGCTGGTTTTTCAACCCGTTGAACGTGTCGCCATCTACAGGTATTGTTAGACAACATGGTGGGGCTCTAAAGTGGCGCCAAAGTCAATTTATCTAACTTTGGTTCAAAATCACCGAATAGGGAAGATTGATGAAGAGCCACAAAAGTGTCCACTATGGTCTATGGTCCTTGTTTTTCCATAGAAAAATTCAGGGAGTAATACCCTGTCTCCACTTGCACATTTGGAACTCGTTTGGATCTAGATTCTCAGTTGGATGCAGTTAAATGTGCAAT